>JARGXW010000742.1:0-65566 GCA_029204085.1 Mycena sp. CBHHK59/15
GACGCGTGAATCGATCGCGCCAAGGGCGCGCTGATGGCGCGTGCGGCGCACTCGACGCGCACAGCTTACCATCACCCAGAGAAAGTCCCCTGTTATTTCCGTGATTTTAGGTGGGCGGGGAGGCGCGCGCGACGTGTACGACGGCGGCGGTGGTATTTTAGTTGGCGTGGTGATGGCGCACGCGGAGCGCTCGGCGCGCGTCGCGGGATGGCTTTGTAATAGGTCGAGGAGCATACCCTATTAATTTCATGATTTTAGAGGTATGGGGGGGCACGGGAGGGAGCTCACAGTGAGCAGCAGTGAAGGGAGTGATGGGATGATGAGCGCGGTGATGGAAGGCGCTTGATTGATGGCGCGACGGCCGCGGTGATGGCGACGACGGGCATCTTGATGGCTTACCTGCTGTGCCGGTCCTGCCGTTCCTGAGCTCAAAGCGGTAGGTTTCTGGGGAATACACAATGTTTCTCTATACCCGTGGCTTTATTAGGTGTAAGGTCTAGTTAGACCAGTTGCATCACATTTGCAACTGGTCTAACTAGACTAGATACGTGGTATATATAGGTGCCTAAGCATTCGTTGCGTAGAGTCGTAGACGAATATCACATTGTTAAATTGTTAAAGTGCCACATGACCACATAATCTTGATCTCCGTTGATGTGCCGAAGCCAAGCCGAAGTTGCCGAATTCTCATTTCGCTCATTTCGACATCAGGATCAGAGTTGAATTTCATTTCGGGCGCTCGTAATCCCGAATCCAGATGTTAGGGCGGTGCGGGGATAAGCGGACTTTCAAATTTGAGGCAGAAAATGATGAGAAAACAGAACCGGGATCACCGCCCTAACATCTGGTGCACTTTGATCGTAAAGGATGCGGTCGGTGACATCAGTCACGGAAGTAACAGATAGTAATGCATAGTCACAGACGCGTCAATTAACACGCGACTTACTAGTGCAACAGAAGGACGTCCCCAGGGAGGTGGTGGGTCACGGACATCACAGGTTGCTGGAATTACCCAGCGTCGTCCAAACTGCTGTTCGCGCTGCAAGCAACCGGGTCATAATCGATCGAGCTGCCCTAATTAGATTACCGGTCAATCCCATAGTCATCGACACCTGAAATGCATTTCTTCCGACCGGCACTTTTTTGTGTCGTACCTCGCCGTGAAAATGTGCATATCCCAAGCGCAGCAGAGGAAGAAATGTGGAATTCAGTTCGGGGATTACTTGAGTATGTAATCATAGCAAATATGCCGTCTCACACATGGGGGTCCCGTAGGAAAATCTAGAAAATATTTATGCAATCTGCGCAATTTGCGCAATCTGCGCAATCTGCGCAATTTGCGCAATTTGCGCAATCTGCACATGCTGACTACCACCGAAGCATTTGCTGTGATGCACAACGCCAACGACATTTAAAACAAGGGCAGTCATGGCTGAGATTTGAGACAGAAGAATGATAGTGATGTGTGTAGAGCTGCTCGGGATTCACTACCACTTGAGGTCCGAGCACGGATCCGAATCTAGACCGGTGACCGTCTGTCTATGAAAGTGTCGATAGACAGACCGGTCGATCGGAGTTTGAATTGCTGATATGCGCGAGTTCCCGTAAAAGGCTATTAGATAAGCCACATCACTTGTCGTGTACAATATCAGTAAACAACGCGTCTTCTTATCTTCTGCCATCGTCTGAGACGTGTTTGCACCTCCCATGCACCTCCGTATCCATGGACCCTAATCAACACTCTATCTTGCTGGAACTTCAACAAATACTGCATGACATCCGGCAAAAATCACTCCCCGACCTCAAAACCTTCGCGGCTGACCCTTAGGGTCTTGTATATAATTCCCGGGGAGGTTATAAACTGTTTTTTAATTTCTGTTTGTAAACAGGTCGATTATAAACGTGTTTATAAACAGCCCACCAAAAGTGATCCTGGAGGGTCTGGACAATGATTCAAAGCCATTTTTTGTTCCACAGTGACATGAATGGTACCTACACAGCTGATTTTCACTCGCAGGTTGAGGAGGGAAAATAATACCACACTCCTTGATGTTTGCCCCATGCCATTGGTCATGCATGGGTTGTATTTGTTGCTCAATCTGGAGGTCATCTTTGCACAATTATAGGAGGTATTATTGAGGACAACTTGAATCTTCTCAGAGGCCATAAATGAGTGAATCTGGGTGAGATTCTCAGCAGAGGACTTGCAGAAGACCCTCCACCAGACATTTAAAAACAGCACATTTCCCAGAATGATTAAAAACTGGGTTTATAAACAGCGGTTTATAAACATGTTTACAAACCAGGATAATATACAAGACCCTACTGACCCTCCAGCATCTCATTGTGCAACCGGAACAGCTCCGACCATTCAAGGGCCACATTACCCGCCTTTATAAGCTTCTTTATGTCCCCCACTTCGTGAAGATTGCACGCGTCCACATTGATGAAATTCAATTCCATTGCACCGCCGGACTCCCTCGTTATGGACTACCCGCTTTCCGCCCTGCATGGGGTGCACTAGACGAACTCCGATTGCGCCTGCTGACAGGTATACCAATTCAAGCTCTATCTGGAACTCTACTCACTGCGTTTAAGCCCGATCTAGTCTGAGTCTGTCGAGGCTGCTGAGGTAGCCTGATCAAACCTCGGCACGGCCTCGGTCGAGGTGCCCTCGGAATTGGTGTGGCTAGGTCAGCCGAGGTGGGCTGAGGTAACTCTAGAATCTGTGAGTGAGTTATGGAGCTTGTCCAATAACAGGTGGGGTGTTGGCCGCGACGGGGGACCAGCGCCGTTTCATCTGTTAAAAGACTGGTGATCGGCCGATTTGGGAATTATGCGGCACCTTTTCCATCTCAAGACTCTCCCTAATTAAGCAAACAGCCAATGCCAGACAAACAAGACCACAGTATGGTAGGGGACGTGACTTCGTGACAACTTTGATGCATCGAACTTGCAACCCTAATAGCAAGGTCAGATATTGTTCGAAAACTCTGTTAATGCATATTTGAGCAGCTATTGGTAGCTAGAAGACATTGTATTGGTCAAAATTTAAAATCGTAAATCGATTTTTTGAGAGCCGATTTGGCGGGTTTGGGTCACGTGGTGGGTCACGTGTAAGCCAAACAAGCACAACTTCCAGCCCTCGACCTCGCGAACAGGACTATGGCACGCCCCAAACGTTTCAACAGCTTCATTGTGACTTCAAGAACGAGCCGTATCTGCTCGAAAAGGTGCGTGGATTGGATCACAGATTGCTGAACTACCTGCTCAATCCGCCACAGTTGCGCCGCAGATTTGCTGCAGATTATCAAGGAGGTGGGCGACGAGTGTCATTTCCTCCCACCCAGAGCTCAATCCCATTGAGTATTTTGGGGGGTGGTGCAAGAATTATTTCCACGAGCAAAGCAACGGCAAGTTCGAGCATAGGAAGCGGATTCTCCAGGAAGCACTTGACATGTGCCCACTGATATCCATCTGTCGCTTCTTCCGACGAGTACATCAATATCTTGATATTTATCACCACGGCACAACAGGAGCTGTAGCTGAGTTTGCTGCCAAGATGTACAAAGAGCACCGGGGAGTTACCTCCCGGGATATTGAGCCCGCCAAGCAGCCGCATTTTTTTTCTCGTATTTTAAACGGGCTCAAAACACATACTTGAAAAATTTTGCACCTGCCGAGATTTGGCGGGTTGGTCACGTGACTATATACCCAAAGTCCGAAACGTGAAATTTGAATAGAAACATGTTATTTTCCTGTCGTTTGCGCCTACTTTCGGCCCAAAATTTGCAAAATTGCGACTTGACATGAAGTCGCGTCCCCTACCATATAAAAAGATGGTCGCTTCGTAAAATCATTTCCTTTTCTTTCCCCATCTTTTCATAAAACCACCTATCCCCCCTCGTAAATCTTCGTTAATCCGTGATGTCAAGCTCATCCTCCTCCCTCCTTGCCAACTCCATATCCGGTGTCGATACTACTCCCTCAAATCTCTCCATGGCCCGTGTCAGCGACGATTCGGATCCAACAGCCTAGTGTGGGATGCCAACATCTTCCGGCACGCTCGGTACCCCCAACCGATGAATTATTGGGACGACTCAGGTGCCATTCATGTCCTCCAGCTCGGGCAGCTCAGCACCTATAGGACGGTGTACGAGGAAAACGAGTCTCCGCAGGGAGAATATGAGGTCATCCTCCCGCACATAAACACCACAGAGGCGAGCACATCGGTCCAACAGACGAAATGATTTGGAACTCTATACGTTCCACAAATTTGAGACGAACCCACCGTGAATTATTCTGGAAGTCAATTCACAACATTTTCAGAGTAGGTGACTTTTGGACACACATGAATAATCTTGAAGAATTTTCTGTTTGTCACACATGAATTTGGTGAGAGGGCGAGCAAGCGGCGAGTTTTAATCGATGAATCCCGTTTAGGAGTCGGAAAGTCACACTTGTCACTAATGAGACGCGTCTCGTCACACTGTCCCGATCTGGTCGCGATACTTGAGGCGTCGCTCCTGAACGAAGGAGAACAATCTCGGCATGGATTTTGCTGGAGGACCTACTGGAAATAACCATCCCCTTTGATAGAGCCCATAAAATCCATGGATTTTATCCAGAATATTTTTTGTTTGGCCGGAATGCAAACGGCCACTGGCCGCTGAAAAATGGAGTGTCTCGCAATTCAATATTCCCTTTCTTGAGTTCTTTTGCCAGCGCTTTGGTACAAATTTTATCGGTCTTATTACTCGAAACACTCTGTGACAAAAGGAAGGAACCGGCGATCAAAGTTGGAACATGACAGTGAAAGTGACCCGCCGATGACAGTCCCGGTGACAGACGCGTCCCAAACGGAACATGACAGCTGATTGTCCGCCGTGTCACGCAACCCCGTCGAAATTGTTGCAGATAACCTTTGTAGTGCGCTTTGCGGCAGAGCCCACTAACTCTGGCTGCAAAGTATATTAATTGCTCTGCGAATCGTTCTTCTGTGCTTAAGTATTTATGTACAGTCTGAGAGGAATTAGAGTATCAAAATCACCGAAGGTTTGCTTGAGGTTTGCTGGCTCCCATGCAAGCTATGAATTGAAGATTCAAATGTGAGTAAAACCTGCTTTACCAGAGAGTCAGAAGAAGCCCGCCACATGTACGAGATGTTGGGGTGGCTGATAAAATCTGGTGTCTGATGCCAATACTAGTAGCAATACTGAGAGAAGCAAAATCCACACTGCACCAAGTTGACAAGTGCCTGGCCAAATCCTCGCTCGGTCGACACGTCGACCAGCTAGCATTAAGCTCGGAGCCCCCGAGTTTGTCGGGCGGCCATGGGGAAATCATAAATGAACTTAGCAGTAATAACACTGAAGTTGAAACCCATGGACCTTCATGTGGAGATATGTTGGAAGACAATTCAAAGGCGGCAATGAGGAGTGTTAATTCAAAAAAGGAACAATGGAATTGAAATCTCAAGAAACCGGGCAGAAAATATTAGTAGCAATTACAGCAAGTTGCAGAACTTAGGGCGTGGACGATTTTTCTTCCTTTTCGGGGTGCTTTGTATATATCAGCTGCACTGCCCTCAATTCTGGTTGGATCGGCTCGGGATATGGATCATTGAATTCACGCTGAAAGTCCGCAGCAGATGGTCTCTTTGGCTTTCTATTATAGTACATAAATCCACTTTGTAGCCCAGAATCGATGATTTTACAGCAGTTCTGGCCAGAACAGCGGTAACTTTGGTTAAAGTGCCCGAATGACTATAATTCTCGGATATGTTCTAAAGGTGTAGTATGGCTGGCGGACGGCCCGTTCCATATGTGTTGGGTTGGAGTAATATAGATTCTTAGGAAGAAAATCTCAATAACAGTGTACACACTGATACCAAGAAACATGTTGTTGGCAGAACGAATAATTTCACAAGCCAGACCATTCCGATCCGAATATCCACCCAAACATCGCAACCATGCAGTGAGAGTGGTTAGGAAGACCCAGTTGGGGCGGGGTGGGAGCTTGTCCCGAGAATCGGCCCATGTGGGCTAGAATAAAAAAATATGTTTCAGTTCAGAGTACTTCTTTCGTGTACGACTTACCTGGAATACAGGATCATTACTGTTGAATGCAAGGACATGCGACTCGAAGATAAAGGCCATTTTGACTTTGAATTTGCGAACCTAAATTGGGAAAAATTGAGTGAAGAGTACATAAGTGCAGAGATTTAATGTTGACCTTCTTGTTGACCAATTCTCCCAAGTGTGGCGCTGTGTGGGTCATCCACTGAATCTGCAAACTGATAAAAACAGCACTGATTGCAAGCCAAAATATTTACCATGAGAAATAGAGGACCCAGATCCAGAATCAATGCGCGATGTGTGTATGATATATCCTTGAGGAGCAGCTCTGTGAGTAAGTGTTCCGACATCTTCTTGCCCGGAGTATGCCACATCTCTGGATAGAGGTGGCTTTGAGCTTTGCTGATGCGGGAGTTATAAGCACTTTTTTTTCCTTTTTAGGAAACTGTGTTCCTATGGCCTTTTCCGGGATAAATCTATCTGGAAACCCCCACGTGACCACAAACTGGGTTTCCAAATAACCGATCACTATTTGGAAACCCCTGACCGCATCTTTCGGACCGGGCACAATCTAATCTTTGCTTTGACAGTTCCTGCCTGCCGGCGGTTCCCTGCCTGTGAATGTCCTTTTTTGCAAGCAATTCGGGCCACATTGATTAGCTTCAACCAAAGAACATGTGTGCACTATCAATATAACTCTGTATGCACCCAAAACCCATAATGATACAGTTCGCCTCTAAACTGCTGGAATTATCAAAACACTTGGCACTATCTCGATCGTGTCTTGGCAATGAAAATTTCGATGTTTCAGATTGTTGCTTGTCTCCCTCTTACCTCTCGCTCCCCACCATGTCCTTTGCCGATTACACCACTCCGCACCCCAGCACACAATTCTCTACAGAGTACTTCGCAGCTCTGACTTTTACAGATGCCAAGGACATCATTCAAAATTATTGTCTTCCGACGCTTCTGCCCAAAAACAGCATTAAAAAATGGGCATTCGAGCGTACTGCAACAGATGCAGGTCCAGAAACACTCCTGACCACTGGGGAGCAAATTCCTTGTCTAGAGGACATGCTCCCAATCACCCAGTCAATGGAAAGCGCTTTTCAGCTTGGTGCCTGCACTGTAGCCCTTCAGATTGGCAATTCTTTTTGCAGATACCACTTCTCCAAAGTGTGTTCTATTCCGTTGAAATATTGATATTAATGCTAACCTCTTCCGCAGATCCGGCTAATTATGAATGTGAACAACCAGGCGTACCATCTACAGTCTGCAGTCAATATCCTGGACCATGTGGAGTCCCATTCCCTCCTGCTCCCTGACCTCATCGAAGAGCTCAAACACATCCACTTTGCTGAGCCCCTTTCTGGTTTTTGCATCACCGGGGCCCCCCTTCATTCACTTGGCTGTTTGCTCCATGAGCACTGGGCCATGGAGGATATTCTTAATGCACGGGCCGAGTTAACCTACTTTGTTGGATCGCCAAGCAGTCGGCCGATTTCCGGGACGAAATTTTACGTGATTTGCTCCTTTACCACCTCATCGCTTGGAAAAAAACTACGGTGAGTTGCTATTATGATCATGTTTTAAATGTGTCCTCCCGTTGTATTTTACTTGCATTCCAAATACGAAAGAGCTCAGAAAAAATATAAATTGCAATATTTCTAAGTAACAGCAACACGGTACGACAACTTCAGTGATACACCTTCAGACACTACAGAGACAAGTCAGTCACAGCATTGGAAATGAAGTACGAGAACGCACACGGCAATACAGCAGGATGAGATGGAACTGAGGAAGGGCAGTCAGTAGAGAACGATACTCGATAACGCAGAGTGCGCACGTACATACAATGTGAGGGAACCTAGGAAGGAGACCACAATCAGTCTCTTGAAGGTTGTGAATATTCGGACGACGTACCTCACTCGAATCGTCGCAATACAGCACAGTGCACAGCTAGGGATGAATCAGCTCGTCTTGTCTGACAAGACAGCGTGAAGACTCACCGGGAACATAAGCGAATGAACGGCACATTTGATCACTTCAAAATAATGTTAGCTTTCAAAGCCGACAGGAACAAAGCAAGAGTGCGTACCTTGAATTACTATCGTTCGCGGTGAACGCTAAGTGGAGAGTCAATGCGTTGGAATCGGGAGTAATCGCAATACGCACCGTTATGGCGACATTATCGGCGGTTGGAATAAAAGCGATGACTATAGCAGCCTGCAACGCGGGTTAGAAGATTGCAATTGTCATATAGAGCACAAACTACTCACGAATATGTTTAATTAGCGAAACGCAGAGAATTAGAGGTAGTCTGTGAAGTTTGATCGTCAGCCGAGTACCTCCGTTCATACACCACTCACCTATTCAGAAGAGTTGGACGCTGCGGAGCGGCGAGCAGTGCGACGAGCAAGGATGCCGGCCATCTCTGACTCATCGTCATCGCTGGCTTCCGCGTCCGAGGCCGGGCCCGTCCCACATCTGAAGACGCCCCTGGGAGTATGTGTTCAGCGTGGTACGGCACAAAGATGAGAACCTACTTCTGGTACCAGTCGAGCGTCTCTATGACCCACGAGTCCGTCGGGTCTTCGAATAGTTTGACGATGGACTTGAAGAGTTTATCATAATTGTACGGTCCGTCCTTGGTCGCCCAATCAGATGTGGAAAGCATCGTACGGGCCTGAAGGAAATGTCACTGGGTGCATCCATCCAACGCGCGAGAAATACACTCACTTGGCAGCACACATAGCCAATCATCTCCGGTGTCATCGTAAACTGGCCGTGCACGCGCGCATTGCAGACTTTCTTCATATTTTCCGCGCCGTGCAGGGCCGAGCCGGGAGACGTCCAGATGTGACGAGCAACCTGGTAAACCTCGGGAAATCAATACCAGAAAGATGATACGAGAGGGGAACACACCCGGACAAGGAAAAGACTGCGAAGGAGCCCGACCTCTGGAGCCTCGGGGTCGTACGTATCATCAGCATAGAAACATGAAGGGTAGCGCTTGGCAGTCAAGGCAGGCTTGTCGTCCGTTGTCCTGCACCCATGCATGAGTGCCTTGAGCGCGCTGGGATGCGGGGGAAAAAAAACATGAGTATATGCGCGTGTGGTCAGGTATGGGACGCACGCGTCGGCCTCGGGTGTGAGGTCACCATCGTCCCCGTCCTCGGCGACCGTGCAGGCATGGATCTTCAGGTGTAATTTCCATGGGAGGAGCGCGTCGTGGAGCATAGGGTGGTTGAGGCCTCGATCCAACTTCACCTCTGATTCGCCGATATGAGGCACGATACCAGTCGCCGAGTCGGAGGGGAGGTAAAGGAGCTTGTGCTTGAGGCCATTAGTGTCGCCCTGGCGTGCGCTGGCGCTAGCACTACGAAACTAGGAGAGAAAAATGAGGAAGAAGTCAGGCTATAGCGTTAGGGAGCGCACCTTTGTCATCAGCCATGCCCACTGAGTGTTGTCCTTGTAGAACTTGCGCAGTACATCGACACGGTCCGGGGCGATGGTAACCATCTTATCGAACGCGTCGACGTGTCGCTTCTGGACCTCTAGCTCGCTGAGTGTGGGATATAAGTGTTGTTGGAACTGTACAGAAAGCCAGACTGTTTTAGAAAAGACAGTAGGCATCAGAAAAGAAGTCGGTGGAATCTGCAAGGTGAGAAGAGGTCGAGGATTGTGCCAGCTGTCGGTGGTGGTAACCCCCCTTGCCCTCCCCCACTATCACCTTCCCAAAAAGGGAAGTGCTTACAAATAAGATAAGATAATGCTCGCTCTAAGTAAATACCCCCACTATGACATCACGTCACTTTCCCAGTACATGTTAGTCAGCACGATACCATAGTACAGACTGAGATCCGAGTTCAGTACAAGTTCATTCAACTTCATTGTCTATTCAAGTCATTTTTTTAGTTCAATTTCCTGAAAAAAAAGGGAATGTGTATTACAGTGTTTGCATAAAACCTTGGCCACGCCATTTTTTTTTTTCCAAAATAAAATATCATATGCGGCGTCCGGCCAAGCGTCCGGCACCTGGTTCCGCGAGCCAGATCCTGTGCTTCCTTTCCATTTTTTTCCCAAAAAAAAAAAAAGGTGTGGCCAAGGTTTCCCGCAAACGCTGTGAAGGTCCATTCCAATCATTTCCTTTGTTAATTTAAGTTACAAAGAGCCTTAAGAAAGGTCGGGTTGACAATGGGCATGTTCTAAATCAAGTCACAATTTACACATCTGCTGCATTAATTTCAAGCCCAATTTGATGTCATTTCTGCTTAGCAG
The DNA here is from genome assembly GCA_029204085.1 of Mycena sp. CBHHK59/15. Lineage (NCBI taxonomy): Eukaryota > Fungi > Basidiomycota > Agaricomycetes > Agaricales > Mycenaceae > Mycena > Mycena sp. CBHHK59/15. The sequence continues at coordinate 10,359 of JARGXW010000742.1, forward strand.
TCTTATTTATGTAAGCTAGTAGAGTAAAGCAACATTGATGCTCCTCAGATATATATTGGTGCCAGCTGATTTCTGTGGTGGGAGAAGAGACAATGGAGGTAAAATAGAATAACATCTTACACATAAGCTAAATCGAAAGGGGGAAACAGAATACAGGATGGTACACAAGAAAAAATTAAGAGAGAACCCTGCGGGCTCGAACCCACGCAAGAGACCAAACTTACGTAATCACCGGCGTCGTGACTTAACCTATAGAGCATAGTAAAGTTAACTTACCAAGTTAGGAAATAAGTTTTTTTTTTCGGACTCGCCTGGCAGGCCTGGGGCTTGAGGCCGGGCCTCGGGCAACACTACTCCTGGGCATCTTGATCCTCATTGGTCGTGTTGGCAAGGTTAGCTCTGGCAGCACGGTTCCCTTTGAATGAATGCAAGCATTCATTGTCCCAGTGCTTCGCGCTTGGTGTGTGACGCGGGACATTCCACCAATATTCGACATCGACCAAAGGGTGCGTGACGCGTGATGGTCGAATTGAATGAAAAAAGACAGTATAATAGGGTAGGATCCGTGCCGAATTCATGACTATTCAAGGCAGAGCGGAGAGTCTCAGTGGCCACTTCCACCGGCTCGAAAATTCGCCTGAGCAAAGCCACTGTTACATTGTGGGAACATCAAAAAGAATTTGAACTGCAGCGCAATGCGGCTCATTCAACGTCAACTGGGCAATCCGTCTCAGTGTTGTCCAAGATCATCAGAGCATCCTTGTGATAGCGAATGGCGGACTGGAATTCAACCACATCACGGTACATCTGTGTGGTAAGAATGGTATTCCAGGTCGACGGAAGCAACATCTCGATGAATGTTATTACAGAAAATTTGCCGCCCTTCCTCTGGTTAATCTCACAACACCCGCTGCATTTATCATTATCGTTTTATTCTTCAACTCCGGCATTGTGAAACCTGACAACTGCGCTTCTAAGTCGGGATTTATGTCACTGGGAATTAGAGCGTTCGGAAGCGGTCGGTCCACGACGCGTGGTAAAGGCGGAAGTGGTTTGTCGAAGCAATCAGGGACTTGCCCTTGATTGTAATCACTTGTGGTGTTAAAGGATGAAGGGCTCCAAGGATATTGCAGAAAGGTAGAAATGCTTCTCCTACGCAATCTGCAGATTTTGGATTCCTTGTGGCCCATCCAAGCTGTGGTTCCTACTTTCGAATTTCGGTGGCTGAGGTATTAGAGAACATAAAGTCCCCCACTTTCAAAGTGGGCAAAAGCATGCGCGACAAAAGATACGGCGCAGAGCATTATATATGTATTCGGTGAATGGGACCCGATCTCGGAGTTTACCAGGCTGCCGGTCTCTTGTCAAGGGGGGGGGGGGGGGGGGCAAGCAGGCTAATGAAACACCGTCAAATAATCATTATACATACAAGCGGCTGACGGACCGCTTCATCATCCTCTTACCGAAGTTCTGGTGCTGGCTCTGCTCTAAAAGGCTTCACAAGTATAGCAACTGCTTCGAAGGAATTCCATGGGATGAAATGTTAACATTTGATGATTCTGATCTGAAGGATAGGGGGGTTTACACGGTTGGGGCCAGAGGAAGATTGATGAAGTTTCTCGACGAATACAGAAACCAACACTGAGTAATGGCCTTAGTCGGGATGCGGGAGCTCGAGAGGGGCATGGTGATCTCATGGATCAGGGGGGTGTATCGTACATAGTTGTTCCTCTGCCCCTATCCCTAGCACCGCGTAGAGATGAGGAAGACTGATCTCGTTCTCGTCGATCCATGCTTCCATCGACAGCTTGACACATCACTTCCGAGGAAATGTCTAACTCAGCAGGGATGTATCTTTTAATTCAGACTTCACTTTGCTCGGTTAGCATTTCACCGCTGGGCCGTGAATTGGTTTCCCTCAATAATTTTGTGCTCAATATACTTGGGGGGTGAGGCCGTGACGTTACCCGGCAAAACTTCGTACTTATTACGTATGATTTACACACATACTTATTTTCTTAAAGACTTTGCTTACAAGTCAGCTCCGGTGGTAGACACCATTATGTAATTTTTTTCCCAACTTGACGACGTGGAAAATTCACAATATATTCTAGAAGTGCTATTATCAACAAAAAAAAGAGAATCCCACGAGCCGTTCTCTCGGCATAGGAAATTGTCGTGTTTGATTGTCCGCAACTGTAGTTTCCACCACGACACAGCGAGCTTGGTCAGATGGAAAGTGTCTGGGGTTACTTTGCGGAGGCCGATTGTGGAAATGGGGCCAGAGAATGCCTCGCCAGCGAGTGTGGGTTAGGCTCGTGTCCAACCGTTAGGTGCAGAATGACGAGCGAGCAAAGTATTACTTGTTATTGTACACAATACTTTGCTTGCTCGTCATTGTGCACGTACGATAACGGGTGGACACGAGCCTAAGTGTGGGTGGTCCAAGCTTCGAAGTCTCGCTTGCGTTTTCCACATAATAATTTCCCGTTTCCAAAGATCTGCCGCTGTCGCGCATTCAGAAGAATACGGAATCCACTGAGCGAAGGAGAAATATCCGAGATCGGATCCCCAGTACACAGAAGCTGTCGCATGTCGTCCCTTTGCAGGAAGCATGTAAACTATAACAACATTGAAAGATGAATCATGGAACGACGCCCGGAGGCGCATTCACACAAAGCATCGGGGTCGTGTCGAATATTTTCAACACATCATAGGCCAGTTCCGCCAAGAGAGGTGTAATCTCCCGACGAGGTAGGAGCTCCCGGAAGAACCCCCACGGTGTTGAGAATTTGCCTCTGAGTGTCCGTGAGATAGCCTACCCACCAACTTAAATAGCGTGGGATGGGGACCACGTGGCTTAGCGGATGTGCCGCCGGTCCTAGCCGGAAGGTCCCGGCTGACGTAATCTTTATGCATTACCGTCGTGGGTTCAAATCCCACAAAAACCGTGAGGCGTTTTAGTGGGTATTACAGTTATTTTGAAAACGATAGACTTGTTTTCGAGCAGAGTTCGGCCCACGGTAGCCGTGCACCAAATTTAGACATTTGGCCGACTCACACCCAAATCTAGCCACATCGCTACACCCGCTGTACCTGTAGCTAGAATTCTTCGGTCAATCTACTACTTAAAACAGTCACTTTGCCCCATTTCCGTGTGCCGGAACTCGTGCATTCACGCTTCCGTCACAATGTCGCCTTTTGGACCTTAACTCCTGGCGAGTCGCGGACCCAAAGCGATGCGGGTCGATGTCGCATTTGCAGGTCCTTCTCTCTGCTCCGGGTAGCTCTTCCTGATGCACTCTTCCACGGGTTCTGGAGCGACCTCGACAACAAGTCTGCGCATCGATCAACTTCGCTGCCACCTGCGCCTCCTACCCCGAATTTGCCGTTTATCTCGCTACCACCAAGTAAGAAGAGGGTTTGGCCGTGTTTGAGCACCTTCCTTTTTCGGCTTCGCTTCCTTCTCTAACTCGACACATCCGCTCTGTGAACCTGGAACCCGTTGTGTAATGCCTCAACTAACACTGGGCGTCCACCGATTCCACTTTGGGCAGGCCCCTCGCCCATACGTTCCCGCCTATGCGCATGCATCATGATCTCGCTCTTGAAACGCACGGACGCTGCATCCAGTCGTGTACCCGAGTCAAAACACCGTGTCGCGTACGTCCCCCCTTTCCGCTCACAATTCGTCCCAATCGTCTCGGTCTAATACGCCCTACACAGCTACCCACCTACTCATCCCCGCGCATTCTAAGATCCCAGTATCCTCTGTAACCCTAATCGATAATCTTCATTGGAAGAACGATCGACGCTCCCGACGAACGATTGCCTAAACTACGGACTGCGAAGACTAACAACTAACGGGAACGACTAGGAGATGCCTCCCTCGCCCACTCGTCCTTCGACGAGCTCCGAGCTCCCGCCAAGGCGACCTGAAGCAGTACTTGCGCCTCGCGGAGATACACCGCAAGGCAGGCCGGCAGTACATGGCGTACGCCACCAACATCACCAGCGGTACCCCGTGGGCCTCGACATGGAATGCGGCTTCATCGAGTTTGCACGCTGATCTTCGAAACGATCCCCGTGCATCGGGACTATGGTAGCGGGCTGAATGTGGAGCAGCGGGCGAATCTGACTGCGGTGCGTGCGCTCGCTACTTCTTCGCATATTTATTGTATGCCCTCGCGAGTATCTCGCTGACTTATTCTTATTGTGATTTCCAGAACGGGCAAGATCTCCTACCGAACCTCGGGAAACTCAAGGCGGCGCTGGTAGGGCGGTACGAGCGGTACACCTTCAGAACGAGGAACGAGCGAGGGAGTCTGTCAAGAGAGACTATACCATTAGGACCCACTACCTAAAGTTAGTGGGCATCACATCACGTTACTTTCGTCACACGGTCCGATATCTCCGTGCCACCAATTCTGTAGTCGATTAAAAACCTCCTACTGAGATTGTGAACCTCGGAACCGCGGCTGGGTAGGAACCTGGGTTCCAGTCGGACAAAATCGTGGGTTGGTCGTAATCTCGGCTCCAGATCTTTACGGGGTTCGGCGGACTCTGAAATTTGGGGCACATCAATCAAGAAATCCAAGCAGTAGGGCTGCACGCCGTGCCCGTCACGGGCACGGCCGTCGTTTCGACGGGTGTACAACGGGCACGGCCCGTTGCTGAATGGTCCGTCGTGTGAGCCAACAAAATGTCTACGGCACGGGACGGGTGACGGGACGGCCGTCGACGGTGAACGGAAGTTGCCGGTTCAGCCGCGAGCGAAATTAGCCTACAGCAACATCCAATAGAGCCTCAAGGATATTTTTTTACGGTTTAATTCAGAGACAACAGCATATTTCACACTGGTTTTGAGAGCTTGTGTCGAAAATCACATCACTTGTAATTCATTTCTGCGCAACATACGAGAGAATAGGTAGGAAATTGGGGGGGGAGGGAAATAATTCACGATTGAGAACAGTAATAGTGGCGGCATCTAAGCATCTCCAAGGATTTCCTTCACCGCATTGCGCGCGAGACGAAGATGCTGCTTGACAATCATCAGAGTTCTGGTGGTGTCGGGCTTGAGACTCGCCCGGCGGAGGGAAATGGTGTCGCGCCCGCCGAAGAAAATGCGTTCGACAGCAACGGCAGAGCCTGCCAGTGGAAGAGACAATTAAGGCAGAGATCATAATGTCCGTCACAAAAAACTCACCCGGGATGGTTAAAATGTCGCGAGCAAAAGAGGTTGGGAAACTGCGCCTTTCGAGCGAACCACCATTTGACGGGATCACAGGTTTTGAAGTCCTCGCGCGGAAGCAAATAATAGTCACGGAGCTCATCAAAGACTGCGCGACGCTCCACACGGTACCTCTGAGTGAAGTCTTTCTGCGGGGAGGCCTGGATGCGCGAGGTCGACTGAACAGGAGCGCTGGCTGTGGCCTGAACTGAGGTGGATGAGACTTTGTCAGCATAGTTGCGTCGGAAATATGCGTCCAGCTTAGACTTCGCATCCTCGAGGTCATTCATGAGGTCTTCATCGTGGTAGAAATCAGCCTTCAACCCTTCGTACGAGATACGGGGATCAAGAACTGCAAGGCAATCATTAACGCGCAAAGCCAAGGGATAGATTAAACACATACGGGCAGCCCACGTGTAGAATGGGGAGTCGTCCGACTTGTGGTAGTAGTCGCTAAGCTTTCGGTGCGCTTCGATGAGACCGTTACGAAGCGCCGACGGAGTAGAGAGTGGGAGCTCGTGAATAGACTTGCGCAGGTCTTCTTGAAGCCCCCGGAAAACTGTGTGGGTAAACGACAGGACGGGGCGCTTAGTGGCATCAGGATCCAAGAGGCGGAGGCAAGCCGCGCCATTCCTTAAACGGAATTTCGCTAAAATTTAGATAGCCGCGGTGATCACCGAGCGATTTCACGCCAAACTCGCACGTTTGAACCTTTTTTTTCACTGGTCTGCCTTGGAATTGAGTCCGTCGCTGACTGTCACCAACGCCGCCACCTAGGTACCCGCTGTTTCATTTGTTCTGACCGGCATTGCCTTTTCTCTCCTGGTGCCTTGTTTTCTCTCCACTTGGTTTAATTCTCTCCAGTGAGTTATATTTGTTCCCAGCCCGTTGTCCGTTGCCGGCCGTCGTTTCGCCGGCCGTCGGCTTGTAAAGCCGTCCCGTTGCCGTCCCGTCAAAAAAAATCTGAAACCCTCGACGGAACGGGTCGGCTACCCGTCGCACGGGACCCGTAGAACCGGCGCGACGGGCACGGCGTGCAGCCCTACCAAGCAGCCATCACCCCGTAAAGATCTGGTGCAGTTTACCCGTGGCACATGTGATTGCTCAGATCAGTCACGAATGTAACATATCATAACACGTCGTAACACTTTGTAACAAGCCTAATTGTGAGCGCGGCAACGCGCGCTGGCCCGTCGCTTCACTCAATGATCGACAAAGCTGTCTCTGCCGCATTGAAAAAGGGCAAGAACCCTGGCAAAGTGAGTTATCGGATTCATCTGTATGCTCAACCTGCTGACTCTTCATTTCTAGGCCAAGTCCAAGAAGGATGGGAAGAGTCGTTCTCCCTCCACCCGACCCCCCTTCAGAGCGACGGATACCCCGAAGCAGTGCTTTGGGGGGATTCGTCGGTCAGAGCATAATATTTATTCAGCATGGTCTGGCCGCGCAATGCAGCAGCTCGGACGCAGGGTGAGAGTTTGGTGTCATCAGTAAAGTCATCCAAGGCGGTAGTGATTACATCGAAGATCGGTATCACCTCGTGAATAAGAGGGACACGACTTGGCGAAATATGTTTTGTAGCAACAAGGAATACCTAACAAAAATGTATTAGCACCGTTCTCCAGATCGGAACAGACATACATCGAGCAGGGGACACAGCTCATTCAATACCGACCACTCATCTGTTGATAACTGGACTCGTCGTAGTCGGGCACCACGAGCTCTATTGTGTTCTTCCATGACAACAAGCAGCTTCAAAGCATCGCGCAACTCGATAGCACGCTGCAGAAGCATGGCTGTGCTATTCCACCGAGTTGCAACATCTCTAATCATCAACCGAGGAGTGACCTTGCTCCGAGTGCAAACGGCCTGAAGGTCAGCTTTGATTGTTGGACTGTGGACAATCTTCTTGGCTAGATTTCGCAACTGGAGCACATTATAATTGATCCTCGTGTGGTATTGTTCACGGCGCACGCACCTTTGCAACTGAATAGCGGCCAAGTTTGATCTCTTGTGCTGTAAGAGCTGGAACACGACGATTAGGATCAGCGTCAATCTCTTCAATAACCTCGTCAATCCGTGCATTATCATTATCCTCCTCTTCCCCATCCGAAAAAAACCAGTCATCACATACCGTGACAATGTCACCCACGGTGCCGCAACCGCCTTCTGGACCTTCGTTGAGCATGTTCCCTTCCGATTCTAACGAGGATAACTCATCAGATAGACAGTAGACACTCCCCCTTGTCTCTCATGTATTAATTTTTTCATTATGTACATTGTTGTGCACGAAAACAGCAAAAAAGAAAAACTTCCACCATTCGATAGGGAATCGAAAGTTATCCAACTTTCATATAGGGACTTATAGCACTTTTTTCGACGTTTTCAATGTTATTTTGCAAAGTCCGGACCTCTTGAATGGCGGGGCGAAAATCTATCACCCAAATCAGCGACGGGCGGGCCCAGCCGGTAATTCATGCCACCTGTTCCGCGAGTAAAAATAGATTTTGTGGTGGCCTGTTTGTGAATTACCGGATGGAAGTCCAGCAGCAGGCGGCGTGGGGTTCATCAGTGTGCGGGGTCATATTCCTGATTATTCTTTCTCAGTGTTTATTTTCAGCATGATGTCGAACGGGATTTGGAAACCTATAGGCTCGTGTCCAACCGTTAGGTGCAGAATGACGAGCGAGCAAAGTATTAGTTATTGTACACAATACTTTGCTTGCTCGTCATTGTGCACGTACGATAACGGGTGGACACGAGCCTAGGAAACCTATAGGCTCGTGTCCAACCGTTAGGTGCAGAATGACGAGCGAGCAAAGTATTACTTACCATAACGGCTGGAAGCACTTAGGCGTAGATTGACAGATGGACTTTTAAAACTCCGCATATACCATATTAAGAGTTACCGCCGACGGTCCGTAGCCCGATCAGCGGCAGTGCTATTTTTTGCTTGTCGCGCCGCGCCGCGAATCTGGGCCTCATTGACGGTGGAGAGCTCACCGGGCACCCAACTTACCTGTGCACCACCCATTCTACTTTTCTAAACCCTATTCTCATTATAATTCCCTCCTTTTTGGCCTCCCTATTCTTATTACTCAAGCCTTATATTCGACGCGTCGCGACGCGTGTAATCCGCATCCGAGATGGCTGGGAAGCGCAAGCCGGGGGACGAGAATGCCGGACAGTTCATCAACACGTCTGGACCCCCGCAGAAGAGGACCCGACGCGTTGCCCAGCCCGTAACGGCTGCATCACAGATGGAAGCACGGAGACAGTGGGAAAGCGGGCAGCAGGAGGAAGCGGAGGCGAGGGCGGAGTTTCTGGCTGAACGGGCACGGGAGGAGGAGGCGGAGAGACGGGCTACCTCAGCTGCACGGATCAGACATGTTCTTGACGCGGTGAAGACAGCCGGCTACAAGACACTGCACGAGTTTCTTACGGACTTGATCACGACCAAGGACCAGCACCAATCATCGCAGGTTTCCCAGATGTTGATTAACCATGGCCAGGAGCTTCTGGATATCATCCGGTCGCGCCAGCCGGTCCTCGTTTCGCAGTGGGTTACCAGGGTTGCAGGGGAAATTTTGAAAGAAGAGGGGGCAAAGCTGGCGCAATATCTTCGACCATCGCAGGGGCAAGGGATCAGCACGACCCTCGCAAACTTCTCGTTGGAGCGTATCCTCGCAAACGCCGAGGCTATTGCTCCTACTCTGTGCTTCCTTCTTCGTTCGATGACCAGAGAGGAGACTGGGGATAACGGGCCGGCAAAGGAAAAGCGGCGCAACGTCGATTTGGTACGTGCTGATTCCGTGGAAACTTATTGTGCCTTGAATAAATTCCCAGGTTGTTACTACCATTATTTGCATGCTTGCGCAGGCACGAAACGAGAAGTCCTCCGAGTACCAGACGACTATGTCGTTCTATCTGCTAGCATGTGGGGCGACACGCTCGCAGTTTGAGGTTCTCAACCACGCTGGGATCTGCCTGTCGTATCGAAGCACATTGCACAAAGTCAAGGACCTGGGGCAGGAACGATTAGCAGCAGTTCAAAAGATTGCACGGGAGCGTATGTTCATGCTTATCTGGGACAACCTCAACTTCGCGTTCCGAGTAGCGCAGCAACGCCTAGGTTCCAACGACCACTTCGATAATGGAACCACTGTGACCCTCGTCGTTCTTTGGGGAGTTGTTGCCGGGGATCTGCCACTCGATATCCTGCCGCCTCGTAAAACACGCTTGCCCGTGTTAGAATTCACAGCCGACGATCTCTTGCCTTCGTTAAAGGAGGTTCAGCAGCTCGAGGCGCTGCATCGTTGGCATATCGAGGACATTGTACTTGACGCGTACCCAGCTCTACGGACCCGTTTCTCGGACTCGCTTTCCGAACCTCCGAGCGTACTCTTGATTCCTGTCCACATCACGGAGCATTGTACGCTCCCGGCAATGGAGATTGACGAGTCGAGCTTGGACGGCACAATTGATGTCTTCGCGACGATATTCAAGAGCACGTTGAAGCTCACCGCGGAGGATATCCAGCGCCACGGTGTTGTCATTTGCGCGGGAGACCAATTGAGCGCGTCCTTATTCGACAAGGTGCTACATTAATCTCGGTTACCTGTTGTCTTAAGGACTCACCCATTTCAAAAGGTTGCTGCTTCGCGTCGCGACGACGTAGACCTTCTCGATAATCTTGGCCGGTATGGGAAAGAGCAGCTGGGAATATTCCACGAAAAGGTCGCAGGTACGCGGATGACCATAAACGAGCACTGGGGAACTCCGAACAGCAGAGCTTTGTGGTCTCTCTGGAGGATGAACAGTCTACTCGGCCGTAAGGCGATCACCGCAGGCTGAAAATCCAAAACACTGCCCCCTTTTCGCCCGGCGTACGAGCTGATGATTGATCTCGTGCTCCCTGCCACCATTCTTGACGGCTTTCGTCTCTTCTGTCCATGCGATACTCTTGAGGACTGGGTCGATTCGTTGTTGGACTGGCAGTCGGTGCGAGATGTGGCAGCAAAGGTGCATCAGCAGCTATGCTCGGCGCGGCGAGTGTCAAAACTTCGACGACAGCCTGCCACGAAACGTGATCCCATCCTGGAAAACATCAGCCTGTTCAACCGCGATGCTCTCACACTGCTGGCGCTCCGAGCTGCTGTCAAGCGCGGGGACGTTGGTGGCGTGTTATGTATCAGCGCTCATTGGATGGTTATGTTCCGCGGCACCGGACACATGCCCAAATATGCCGATGCGGTTTTCCGCGTCTTGACAGAACTGAAGTCGATGCACCCCAAGCTGCGGTATGGCCGTCGTTCCCTTCCCATTTTATTATCTAATTCCATTCTAGCGAGGCGTACCTCATGAACTGGCTCGCAAATCTGAGCGGCAAGCTTCTGCGATTCAAAGAGATGGATCTTTTACAAGAACATCAGAACTTCTGGTTGAAGGTACGTACACTCCGAATTTACGGCTATCTGAAACTGGATTCTGATACTGGTTGCAGGTCATTTATAACGCGAAAGGATCCAACCGAAGCTGGGAATGGCTCGGGATGATCTCTGTCTCAATATTCGCACTCCGAGATGTGATTCGGCGGGTGCAGTTGGACTACAAAATCCCCCACAACGGCGAGACACACACTAACCCGTCGAAGACCGAGGATGTTCGCGCTGTCCGCGACTACCTTGAGCTGCACAAGCTGCAGTCATTCTGTGCGCGATCTCATGGAGGTTGGAGCAGGATACGCAAACACTGCGCGGGCCTTCAAAACCTTTCGTCCAGACACCCGTAGGGCCGTGAATCTTGGAACCGCAAATGGTTTGTCCAACCCCGTTGAAGATGAAGAAGACGACGAGATTGCGAACCACGACAACTACGGCCAAGACCTTGATCTTGACCTTGGTGACCTGGCCTTAGACGAGGAAGAATTCCCCGCCGGAATTGAGGTGTCTGATTTTGTGGCGATGGCTACTGAGGCAATCATGGCAATGGAAGAATTAGAATTGTAGATAGTAAGCAATAATTACATAATATAATCTTGGTTCTCTAACCTCGAGCAACTCCCCGATGTCCACCCCGAGTTCTTATTCCTGACCCTCTTCCGCGACCCCTAGCTGCTGGTTCTTCGTAATCATCATCGTCGTGGGGTTCTCGGCGAGCAGTACTTCGTGTTCTGCGAGTTGTACCGGCATAGAACGACGCTGGGGCGATTTCAGATCCTACAGGAGGTAAGTTCGCAATTTGTTCGCGCTCTGCCTCCACAGTTGCATCGTGACCCTCGTAAATCTTTTGAAGCTCCCGAAACAGGGCCTCTCCGTAAGCCGAAAGGTCAGAGGTTGAACCCTGGAATCCGAACGCCCACCGGGTGTAACGTCGCAAGTCTGGTGCCGCCTCGACACGTTCCCTGACTAGCTGTTCAATTACGTCGTCGCCGAGAACCGTTCCGGGCGAGATGATGGTTGTTCCGGGATAGATTGCTTCCAGCAGATAATTCTCCCGCCAATCCATGAGACCCGCTCGAATGGAATTGGCAAGCTCTCCGTTCATCTCCTTCTTACGCCCCCGCTTGAGGCCAGGTATTTTGTCCAGTTTGATTAACTCGATTTCAAAGAGGTGCGGTTCACAGTTATCGCAACACCGTGTCCCGAAGAGCCGCTGGTACGTGGTGTTTTCCGGGAATTTTAATTGTTCTGCGCCTGATTCAGCAATCGCTATTACAGAGAAAATAGATCACCTACCTTTGGAGTCATTCTCGAAGAACAGATCCCAGACCTTTCGCCGACATTTTGTCGTACAGACAAACCGTGATAGAAAGTCGGCTTCACGGCTGTTGCACTCTTTTGAGAGTTTCTTGCGGCGTTTGTGCTTGACCTGGGCCGTCTCCCCGTCATCATCATCGCTATCTGCCCCTGCACGGACACCCCCTTCGCCAACGAGGACCTCCTCGCGCCCATATGTCAGCTCAATTCCCTCCTCCAACAAGTCAGCAGCTACGTCCAAACCCCTGTTTTCGGACTCTGCGTGCTGCGCGGCCTCGCCGACGGCCACCTCGATCTCCTCTTCCGAAACCCGATTCTTCATGACGCTGGCAGGAACAATTAAAATTGCTTCACCCAGCTTGGAGAAGTCGCGTGTTGCGCGACCTGCGCGCTGAACAAGAGCACAGAAAGACGGGGGAAGGCCCCATAGAATGACTCGCTCGATGTTCCTCATGTCGCACCCCTCATTTGCGTCAGCTGAGTCGTTGCACAACAGTTAAATTCACGCACCATTCCCACAGCATCAGTGCAGAATAGAATTCGAATTTCTCCCTTACGGAGACGCTCCTCTAGATGCCGTTTCTGAGCTTGTCCGATTTTTGCGTGGTAGAAGGCGATGCAATCCTCGGGGATGTTCTCATCTCGAGCCCATCTTCGAAGCGAGTCGCAGGCATCTTCGCATGTCAGACGCTGGTTGCAATACACTAGCGTGACCGGAATGTCAGCTGGTTTCGATGCCGTGGAGTCGATGAGAAATCGCAAGTCTGCCTTGGATTCTTCCGGGTGTTTCATGGCTCGACATGAGAGGGCAACATTTGTGCGCGCATTGGTAAGTGCGATGTAAGTTGCACTTTGAGACAGTCCCAGCTTGCTCCGTACATCATCCAGAATGTGAGGAGGCAGTGTCGCGGAGGCAACCACAAAGGGCACGTTCGAAGGTATGCGCCCGCGGAGAAGGCCAAGATCTGCGTAGTCGGGACGAAAACTTCCTCCCCAGAGGCTGATACAATGTGCTTCATCGATACACACACAGCGTAGCCTGCTTGTGAAAGCAGGCTTCGATAGGGTGGATTTCCGAAATGCGAGAGATGTAGTGATATCGGGGGAGACAATGACCTGGCGAAACTTCCCCGACACAATGTCCTGTGAGGGATCAGAGATGCGAGCAACAAATTTAATAAGGAAGAGTTTCGTACTGCGTACACCTGTTCCGCCCCAACCTGTGCCAGAGTCTCACCACAAACAGCAACCGTCGGGATCTTTGACGATTGAGCCTGCGATATTTTATCAGATGGAATCGGGCTAGTTCTTGAGAGCGTCATACCTGGTCTATCATTAAAGCACTGAGTGGCGACACAATCATCGCAATATCCGTTGCCTCCAGAAGCAAGGGCAGTGTGAAGCATAGGGTTTTTCCGCAGCCTGTACCAACATCGATAATGACATCTTCGCCTTTCAACACTGCAGCAGCAACCTCTAGCTGGAAACGAAACGGTTTTGCGCGGAGGATTTCTTCGGCGCGTGCAACAAGGAGATCAATGTTGATCTCCTCTAGTTTGTATTTTCGAACAGGTTTATGTATGCGAGGAGGTCCAGATTGTGTTGCAGAGGGTTTCTGCACCTTGGATTGTGCAGGCATAGCAGGGAGACGGAGCAAGTGCGATAATCGCGATACAAGATAGGGGTGATGGCGCTGATCGGGCTACGGACCGTCGGCGGTAAGTCTTAATATGGTATAGTCGGAGTTTCAAATTGCCATCTATCAAACTACGGCTAAGTGCCACCAGCCGTTATTGTACACAATACTTTGCTTGCTCGTCATTGTGCACGTACGATAACGGGTGGACACGAGCCTAGGAAACCTATGATAAACAGAGTTTAAAGACGGCCTCTCATTCCTGTATAATGCTCTTCCAGAAACCCATTGAATGGTGGTGAGGCATTTCTGGAGCTCCAGTGCCAGTGGGTCCAGAGTGGCAGAGCCTGTGTGCACGGCCACCGAAGCAAGGGCAGAAAGAAGGCAGAAAACAATGGCTCCAGCGGGATGTGGAAATATACAGGGCACCAAAATAGGTATGTACTCAGAGTTCAGTTGATAATGATTCAAAGAAGTGAGTGTTGACACTCAGATCCTGCGAGAGGGCACGAACTTGAAGCAAGAGTGTGGAAAAGATAGGGTCCCGAATTGGATGGTGGGCATTGTGATTTGAAGCTCTGGCTTCGATGTGTAGTAAGTGCACTTGACATGAGAGCATCCTTGGAACACGACTTGGTGGATCAAAGGATGTTGACGTGGAATGGAATGTGAGAGGCCGCAAACCTTGATTGTTCCGGTCCATGCCACGGCCAAATCTCACAAAAATCTGAGAGAATCCCGCCCAAAATCGCCTCAAAAAGCTTATCTCCGGACAAGGGTTGCCAATTTTTGGCCTCAAAAAGCTTATATCCGGACAAGGAAATCGCAAATTTTCACCCTCAAAAAGCTTATTTTCCGGACAACCCTTGGCTGGAGCTTCACAGGGCCTAGTGGGGGCCCCACTCGGCCCCGTGAAGCTGACCCCAAAATTCATCGTGATTGGCCGATTTCTCCTCCCCAATCCTCCAAATTTGAACGGCCTGATGTTCACGTGGATCCGCAGAAATTCAAATTCAAATTGTTGACCACATTACGCATTACCGATCTCAACATGGCCTGCACTGAATTTGTTTTTAGGCAATCGACTCCAAGGATCTCAAGTTGAAAGGTGCCATAACTGTAGAGCTCACTCTTGATGATTTTTTCCTGGTGAGTCCTGTTGTACTGCCAAACTTCTGTATTTAGACTCGTGCAGTGCCTGAAAACGAGGGTTACCTGATTGACTTGCCAAATTAACTTGTGCACCGGGCGGAGTTTGAATTTGGCAGGGTTGACTTGCGTGACTTGCACATCACCTATATATACCACGTATCTAGTCTAGTTAGACCAGTTGCAAATGTGATGCAACTGGTCTAACTAGACCTTACACCTAATAAAGCCACGGGTATAGAGAAACATTGTGTATTCCCCAGAAACCTACCGCTTTGAGCTCAGGAACGGCAGGACCGGCACAGCAGGTAAGCCATCAAGATGCCCGTCGTCGCCATCACCGCGGCCGTCGCGCCATCAATCAAGCGCCTTCCATCACCGCGCTCATCATCCCATCACTCCCTTCACTGCTGCTCACTGTGAGCTCCCTCCCGTGCCCCCCCATACCTCTAAAATCATGAAATTAATAGGGTATGCTCCTCGACCTATTACAAAGCCATCCCGCGACGCGCGCCGAGCGCTCCGCGTGCGCCATCACCATGCCAACTAAAATACCACCGCCGCCGTCGTACACGTCGCGCGCGCCTCCCCGCCCACCTAAAATCACGGAAATAACAGGGGACCTTCCCCTGGGTGATGGTAAGCTGTGCGCGTCAAGTGCGCCGCACGCGCCATCAGCGCGCCCTTGGCGCGATCGATTTACGCGTCGCGCGCTGCTCTTGGCCCGCCGCGCGCCCCGCTCCATCGGAGGCCCTGTAAATCTGTAGGGACGTTCTCCTGGTGTTAGGAGACCGTCCCCTTGTAGCGCGGCACGTGCGGTGTCGACGCGCCCTCGGCGCGATCGACTTAGGTCAACGCGCGGGGCTTACTTCCCCCCCGCACGCCATTATAAGCGCAGCCGCGCACCACTTGCGCCCGACACGTTTCCAGCACGCAGGATATCTTCTACATACTTTGCATCACTGTAGCTAGGCCCTTCATCGCAAAAAAGACGGGTTATAGATCACAAAAAGGAAAGATATGTATGTAGAAGAATGTAATGACGCCGAGGACTCGAGTCTACTGGGGCGGGAGCTGAGCCGCGTAGGCGAGCGCGGAGCGCTCGGCCATCTGCTGGATAATGCGCGCCGTGGTCGCGTCAGACCGGGCACCCGCCCCTCCCGGCGCAGACTTCGGTGCCTTGTACCCGCTCCCCGGGCGGCGAACAGGAGCGGCGGCCTTGGCCTTCGGTGGTGTCTTGCGCTTCTTCGTCGCGCCGCCGGCGTCGGTGTCAGCCTTGCGCTTCTTGTTCGTGCTGTCACCGAGGGGCGCGGGGGGGATGTAGGGGATGAAGGTGGTGGTGGTGGTGGTGCTCGTGCTCATCACAATGGGGGCGGCGGCGTCGCAAGCGCTGGGGTCGTGGGGGGTGTTAGGGGATCCGGAGGTGCCGGTGGCAGCAGTAGCGGCGGCGGCCGTGCCCGTAGCAGATGCGGCAGGCGTGGCGGACACGGATGCGCGGGGGATGTGGGGGCGTGCGGGGGGCTCGTCGTCCTCGTCGTCCTCCTCTTCATCGTCGTCCTCCTCTTCATCGTCGTCCTCATCCTCTTCCTCGTCGTCCTCATCCTCTTCCTCGTCGTCCTCGTCCTCTTCAACGCGGCGCTTGGACAGCTTCTTCCCCGCGGTCTTCGCCTTGGCGGCCTTGGTGGTCTTGCGGGGCTTCCCGACGGCGCGTGGAGCCTTCGCATGCTTGCCCCCCGTGTCGGAACGAGCCTTGCGCGTCTTCACGACGCCCCCGTTCTTGGCGCGCAGTGCGGCAAGCTTTTCCGCCAGCTCTGCGACCTGCTCCGGCGTCATCGCGACCCAGCAGGTGCGCCCACTGACCCATCCTTCGCGCAGGCGCCGAAGGCGCTCGATGTTCTTGACCTTCCCTGGCGCGACCATGTCGATGTCGGCGGGCCATCCGCTGATTTCGACCTTCCATTTTTCGCGTATGGCGACGTCCATGTTCACGTAGTCGATGCGGGCGGTGTTGTTGTGGATGATGAGGTGGAGCTTCTCCTCAATGATCTTCGCGATCTCGGCGCACAAGCTGTTACGCGTGTCGCGTTGCACATTCTCTGAAGTAAGTCAAGTTGTTAGCGTCGTCGCCCGAGGTGGTGAAGGAAACCGCTACGTACCTGACGACCGTGAGCAGGCCCATTGCTCGAAGAGCCGCACAATATCGAGGGGCGCCTTCTTGAGAACCTCGATACAAAACGCGCTCGCGTCGCCCGAGTGCAGGAAGGTGGGCATGGTGGCGTCGTCGCAGTGCCCGCGCGTCAAGAACGCGAAGCAGCGCGTGCCCGTTCTTTCCATCAGCGTGACAAACTGAGAGGCTCTGCGTCAGCAAGTGCGCAGTGCAGCGGGGATATGGACATACCTCGTCCTGGACATGCGCTGCTATGGCGCGCGCGTCAGCCGCGGCGGCGGCATTTGACGCGCGCAGGCCCACGCGCTTAAGCGCGCGGTAATCGCGCAGGACCTCCTTCATCTCCTCCTCCTCCTCGGGCGTGAAGCCCTCCTTGAGCGCCTCATCGGTGAGGCGGTGGAGTTCGAGCAGGACGGCGGCGCGCTTCCGCTTCTTGATAGTTGCTCGGTCCATGTCCTCGTATTCCTCGGCGTCGCTGTCAGGGGGCTCTGAAGCAGAATAAAAATTAGCTGAGTGGATAGCGTGAAGAAGAAAGAAAGCCCGCGCACCAATCTTCTCCTCCTTGCCAATGCGATGCATCACCGCGTTCCGGAGCGAGACCTCATGCGTCGATTTGAAAGCGGACCCGCTCCCCAGCAAGGTCTTGATGTACTCTGTTTGCTTGTCGTGTTTCGCGGCGAGGCTCACGACGAGGTTGCTGCGGTATGCGCAGAACGCTTCGATGTCGGCGGCGAGGTCTTCTGCGCGGACCTTGCGCGCGGCCGTCTTCTCTTTGCGATCCAGCTTCTGGCCGTCGGAGAGCGGCTCGCCCTTCTTGCGACCGCGAGCCTGTTGAACGGCTTTGCCGGGGTTGCGCGACGCAAAGGATGTGGTGTCGGTGGTGGTGGTTGTGCCAAGAGCGTCGTGGGAGCTGATGTTGGCCATCGCTGGCGTGGATGGGTGAGGTAACTGCCTGGACGGGGAGAGAAGTGTTTGTTGATACACAGTGCGTGACTTGTGTTTGGCGCCGGCAATTAAATGGCTGCTCAGATCGCGGAGCAGAGCCCACCTATCACCACCTCTTCAAGAATACTGTGAACTCCTGTCGCGAAGTAGTCAGAGGCTCCAGTCCCGAGAGACTGTGTGTGCATGATGATTTTTTGCGGCTGAGTTCTAATCCCACCACTGTGATTTTTTAAAATTTTACTGCATGCTCAAGTACATATCTACTCCGACTCTCTCTTCTTCACGCGCATCATAGCATACAACGAATGTTTTTCATTCACTTCAAAGCATAGACGTGTACAAAATTAATAAAGCAAAAAAAAAAAAAAAAAGAGTAATTATGTATCAGCGCACGCAACTACAGACTAACATGCTCGCGAATGAAGGCTTCGACAGCGGCCGGGCTGCTGGAAAAAAGCATTTGTGCCCCCGCCTTCTGCAAGAACAGAGCGAAGGCTTTCTCGCTAGATATCCACGCACGTATCAGCAATGGAACCTGAAATTAAAAAGCCGGACTTACCGATCTCTGAAGGCCTTGCGCTCGCCGCTCACGGCGTACATCGTATGCGGGCCCGATAGCCGTTCGAAGAACACGGCCGCCTCGCCGATGGAGCCCGCGAGGAGCATCTCCGCCCCCTCCGTCTCGACGAAAAGGTCGTACGCGCGTCGCTGGCTCACGAGCAGCCGGTTGCAGACGCTCACGGCGTACAACACGCGGGCAGGCGGCGCTGCTTCCTCGGGCAAGCGGGGGGTTCTTCGTACTGCGGCGGGAATGCACGGCGAGCGGCAGGGAAGGGAGCGATGGCTGGCGTCGAGGTATGTACTGGGGTGGGGAAGCGGAGCTCGCCGGAGCCCCTCACAGGTGAGAAGGCAGGGGCGGGCCGCGGTGACAAAACCCGCGCAGACGTCCTGGTAGAGGACTGCGACATCGAATCGTCCTGGTTCTTCGTCGGTGACGCCGAGTCGGCGCGTCTCTTGGTCGGCGACGGCAGCGGGGGGGGCGCGGAGGGTGGGGAAGCCGGCTGGGAGCACAGTGGTTGCTTGCGTGGCAGCGTCGGCGCTGGCCCAGATGTAGTCAGAGGGGGGAGATCAGGGTGAGGGAGATCCAGGGACGAGCAACGGGAATCGGTCGGGCTGGGGCAGGGAGACGTGTCGAACGCGGATGCGGAGTAGTCCGGCGAGGACGAGCACGAGATGGAAGCTCCCTGGTGGTCGTGCTCTTGCCCGCAAAACGCACGCCACCTCGCGATGATTTTCACCCAAGTTTTGCTGGAGAGGTAGTCTGTGTCGGGCTCGGACCGAAGGATGGTGAGGATCTGCGAGCTGGAGAATCGAGTTGAGTCAATCACGTACTGCGAGCTCAGCGTAAATGATACTCACAAGTGGCTATAGATTCCTGTGGATTTGCCCGTGAGGACAGCAAAAAAAAGACAGTCGACGGTGTCCCCGTGTTCCAGGATGGAGTAGGTGTGGCTAGGGTGGGGGAAGTACTGAGGGACGCAGTTAAGGCGCCCCCGAGTCCACGCTCGTACCGCACCATGAGGGAGAGAACGGAGGAAGGAAGGGACGGGACTGCTGGTTGATCACACGTGATCCGGGCCGCCCAGCCGCCAGATATACGCCCGCCTGTAAATTGAGCTCTATCTATGTATATAGTGATTAAAATATGGTGGTTATTCGGCGACACAAAGGGCGTGTAGGCGTAGTACTCGAATGATTTTACTGACAGAACCTGAAGGAATATTTGACCAGGACAGAAATATATTCATCGGCGAGTACATAGTAATTCTGCACGCGCCTTCTCCCACCGCGCCTTCTCCTTTTCCCTGCACGCGGAGTCTGCGAGCAGCTGCTGCCGCCGCACACACGCCTCCTCCCATGCCATCCCCTTCAACATTGTGCGCATCGCGTCCTCGTTGTCGTGGTGGAAAAGGCAAGAGCTGTTGTCGCAGGCGCAAGTGCACTTGCGACAATATGCAGGGAGGACGCAGGCGCAGGCGGGCTCCACGGGTGCGGCGGGCGGAGTCGGAGACCGCGGTGGTCGCATCTGGCGGAGGCAGAATTGCGTCGCCGATATAGCCCCGTCATTGTGATCACTCCCTTCGTCGCTGCTCTCGATCTCCTCGGGGAGCCATGTGCGCGCGGTCGGCGCGGTGGTGGTCGGCGCAGCGGTGGGTCTGGAGCGGCGGGTAGCGGGCGCTGCGGCCTTGCGCCGGCCCTGCGGCTTAGCCTTCTCGAGGGCGCGCGCAGCGGCCTCTTCTTCACGCTTCCTATGTAAAATAATTAAAGATTTTTTGCTCATGGTGCAAGTGCGCGGGGTACTTACCTGGCTCGTCTCAGAGTGTCCGCCTCGCGAGTACGCTCCTTGTTGCTGAGGGCGGAAGTTAGAGAGAAAAATCCAAAGAATGGACAGACACACTTTTGACGATACCGAGCATCTGACGCTTTCCGCCCGACCTCTTGCGCCTTGCTGCCAGGGAGCGCACGGAGCCTTGGGCGCAATGAGCCGGATGATCACAGTAGAGGCGCAGATTCGCCCACCGCTGCATTCGCTCTTGCGCAGAGGCACGCAGTTTTCGTCGATTTCTGCGAGTATTTGAATGAATGGTGGGACGGGATGGATTGCGGGACTCACTTGTCCGCATAGCGTTGCAGCGCCTCTTGGCGGCGCACAGCTTTGGCCGCCTCGAGCGGAGGTTTGGTCCGAGCCAGGGTGAAGGAAAGATGGTGGTGGAGGGAAGACGTAGGTCTATCTATACATGGAAACATCTGTAAATTTTCATCAGAACCACGAGTTCGCGATATTCTCATGGTATTTAAATCATTACCCCACACTCCCTTCGTCTGAAAATCGGAATTTATTACCAGCAATGCGAAGGATACTTTACTACGCCTCCAAATATTTCTGGACCTGCCGGAAATAATCTAAGAGGTGCGGACTCGAAACACGCAAAAACATGATATAATTCTGGGAAGCTCCAGAAGGGTAGCGTATAGCTATATAACCCTGTCAGAAAATTTCAAGCACATTCTGACAAGGGAGCGGTGAGATATGCGGCCATAATTCCTCGCCATCAGCACCTCATCATCATTCTTGACTACTCAAGTCACCCATTCACTCGAAATAAGTGGTGGAAATAGTATTTGAGCTATTCAGATTCTAGTAGTTCTTCTACGGTACTCAGAAGACCAATCCCCATCTCCCATCGCGTCTCCTTCAATGCACAAAGTCGAGCGTACTCCTCGGGGTCCTCCTCCTGCAACTCCGCCTCGGTGCGGAACCCATTGTCCACGTAGCGGATGAGGCCGCCGGGGGTGTATTGGGTGAAGGATCCCCGCGCCTCGTTTGCAGCGACTGGGATGTTTGAGTGAGCGATCGTGGCGGAGGGAAGGAGGATGGTGGCGGCGTGGGGGAACTCGACAACCATCTTCAAATCCCATAGCACGAGGTGGCCGCCGGTTGAGGGATCGAAGTCGCCCATGGCCGTGACAGCGCACCAGCCGAAGGGTACATTGAGGATGTCGCGGTGCTTGTAGGTCCAGGCGTTGGGCCCAAAATTGAAGGCTGCGCACGAGAAGACTGACTTCGGGAAGTTGCGCCCGAGGTGGGAGAAGTGCGGGTGCTGGTGCAGGGCATCGTCGTGCTCCTTGTAGTACGCATATGCTTTGGGGGCCCACAGCCTATAGGAGGCTGAAGATCGAGGCGTCAGGTGGTTTTTCATGAGGCAGAGGGCGGGCACGTACCGCTCGCAAAGGTGGCCATGCGGTTGACATCGGGATTCCCGAGCAGGCGCTGGAGAAGCCAGGCGTAGGGCCCGCCGAGGCGCGAAGGCGCGCGCTGCCCTTTGCTGTAAGAGAGGCCGGCGTTGAGGGCGGGGAAAGGTCCCCGGCGGTGCTTCGAGATGCTGGCGGGGAAGTGCGCTTCTGCGCGCCCGAGCAGCATTGCCTGGAAGGCGGCCGAGACCGCGCGCGCGTAAGTGGAGTCGTTGGGTTGGCCAGCGAGGACCGCGATTATGCGGCCCTTGCAGTCTACGATGGGGCGCGCTTCGCTGGAGGTGGAGGTGAGTGGTTGGGGATGCGGAGGGACGAAGCGACGTACATGCCGTCCCACTTGACGAGCCGGAAGCCCAGCCAGAGCAGCTCGGTAAGCGTGCGGCGCTTCTTGGCGCCGTACTTGCTCTTGGGGTCTTCGACCTGCGCGGCGTATGCTCCGTGAGTGGCGGGGAGGGCTGACGCGTCGAGAGTGGCGGGAATAGCGCGGTCTTGGCGCACATGGTCGCGCAGAGTGGCGGGGCGTGGGGCATGGCCGTTGGCGTGGATAGCGGCGTTGCGTCGATCCCGACGCTTAGCGTGGCGGTGGTGGTTGCGCTTAGGAATGTTGTCGAGAGAGGGCACGCGCTTGACGCGCTTCGGGGGAGGTGGGGATTCGAAAGTAGGGGGATTGTCCTCGTCGATATCATTGAAGTCGTCGATGGGGGTAGGCTCGTGTTCTTCCGCGTCGGAGTCCAAGTCTTCGACGTCGTCGTCGGCCTCAGCCTCGCGCGCGACCGACTCGCTTAGCAGCGGCGCAAAGTCGAAAGTGTCCGAGGAGAGGGCGGTGACGTGCAGAGGCCAGAACGCCGCGAAGACCGTGCCGCTACGCGTCTGCTGCGTGTTAGAAGGTCGTGGTGATGGGGGCTATCGAATAACGCGCCTTTCGCTCCTGCGGAACCCAAAGCATGGCCTTGAAGCGCTGAAAATGTGTGAGTCCCGATATTTGGTAGAGAATGAGTCTGCGTCCTCTGCGCTAGCTATCGGCTCGGCGTGTTGGACCCAGGGTTGAGTCCGTGCACATTGAAACGATAGCCAGAGTTGCAGAGGGGCAGCGGAGGAAGGGACGTACCGTGGGGGTATGAGGAGAAGTGAGTGGCACTGGCAAGCGGCAAGTGGCGGTGCGAGGTTGGTGATGGGGCACGTGATCCAGTCGCGCCGCACCCACACACCAAGAATATGAAGAGAGGACATGGGATGCTCAAGGCCACGTCCTCGTCGCGCCGTGTATCCATCAAGGACACCCTCTACAGCACTGGAGGCCGCGCCATCCGCAACAACGAGACCCTTAACCCCGCGAAAATCCGAGCACGCAAGAATGAAGACCAAGAGGCCGAACGGCGGCGTTTGTTAAGTGAGTCTCGAGTCTCGGTGATTTATGCATGCTGATAAAAATTTATACAGACCTGAATCCCATGGAACGCCTTGCGGAAGAGACGCGCGCGGACGTCCACACCCTCGACGATGTGGATTACTCTGGTGGCGACAGTTTTGCTGACGTCTTGGATGGATCTGCGCAGGCGGAAATCAGCCACGCTGGAGAGGATGTAAATCCGCGACTGGAACTTGATGAAGAGGAATTAATGGAGGACCTGCGAGCCTCTCATGCGTAAGTTTCTCTTTCTCATGCCTCTGCCGCTGGTGCTTATAATGTACACCCCCAGGCGTTTATTTGGCAAGCGGCACGATTACCGTACGCGCCGAAACCAAACGCAGACCCTCGTCGACGCCTTCAAGCCTCAGATGGAAGGAATCGCCGACGCCTACATCGAATGGGACTTGCGTCAATCTGCCGAGGGGCTCGCAACCCTTGTGGACCCCCCCGCGGATTCAATGGTGCAGGGTCTCCTGCCTACAATGGTCGTCGACATCTTCAGTAAGTTTACCTTGCTCTACGCAAGATTCCCTTGAGCTAACTATGATCTAGGTGCGCGTATGGTGGATATCCCGATGCTGGCCGGCGACGCGAGTCTGTCCGCCGGCTTCGTAAATCTTGGCTACTTCCCGTGCTCGCCTTACAACGCCACCGTCGTGTTGACCACGCGGGTACTCGAGGCATACCGCGTCGCAACTCTGCGCTGCCCCCGCCTCGCGATCCAGCCCTGGGTGAAGTCTTTGTGCGACATCCACGGCGTACCGTTCCGCCCATACCTCTCCACGCAATTCTCGATTGCGTTCGACCTCTACCTCGCCACGCGCGCTATCGTGGACGCCCGCGTCAAGGTTTTGCTCCATCGTGATTCTCCGAACTGGCGTCTGGAGAACGCCTGCCCAGCCTGCCTGTACAAGCTCGAGGGAGAGCCGCCGATGGACCTGCCGTTCCTCAGCACGAAGGACGGCAATAATTCCCTCAAGCGCTGGAATCGCCGAGAGCGTGGGGAGGGCGGTGTCGCGGGCGCGTCCAAAGAGCGCCCGGACGACCGCAGCGTGCCCGGTGATTACTACCTCCCGCGCGCGACAGTCGATGTCTGGGCAAAAGAGGGTCTCGATGACCTCCTCAAGGGTTTCGAAGCGGAGGACGGCGATGCGGTGAGTTTCCTCCACCACCTTATGTTTCTGAATATTGATAAACCCGGAGGAATGGGAACCGGAGTCGGGCGGCTGCTCGGAGCGCTGGCAGAACATGCGGGAGGAGGTGACGTCGAAGGCGTGGGGCATGTACGACGAGACAGGCATATTCCTGTCTCTTTGCCGCCACGGGTTCGTGCTTTTAGTTGCGGATATGGTGCAGAGCGGGGAATTGTGAGTGAACACATCAATATTTGACCATCGCGCTGATAGAATACGCAGAGGGAAGTACGGATTCGCCGTTACCTACCACCTCATTGATGTTCTCGGTGAAATCGCCGAGGGCTACGACGTCGGCTGCGAATTCGGGGGCCGAATCAACGCGCACCCGATCTTGGGCCCGTTCGCTCGCCACCACAAGCACCGTTCGCTGGTCGGCGCGTTCCACGGCCACGGGCATTGTCGTCTCTGCCAGCTCACCAATCTCGCCACCTACGTCCCGGGCGTCGGCCTGGAAGATCTCGAGATCTGCGAGACGTTTTTCTCCAAATCCAACGCCCTCGCCGCATCGACGCGCTATGCGAGTCGATTCCATCGGCAGCAGACGATCGCGACATACCTCCAGCATACGGACATATATGATACATATCAATCCCTATGTATGTTTGCTTTACACCCGCGTCGGCGCATAATCTGATTATTTTACAGCGCTCCTTCTTATCAACAAGTACAAGCGCGCTCTCGAGGTCAAGGGCACGGAGCCGGCCCTGCTCCAGGCCATGCAAGACCTAGGTGTTTACGACAAGACCACCTTCGACGCGTGGCTGGCGCGCGAGAAGGAAGTCCTGATCGGCCTCAAGCGGGAGCCTGTCGAGGAGACACTAGCAATGGAGTACTACCAAAAGCTCGTCAACCTCGATGCGGCGACGTACGTACCCATCCTCTCCGTCTCCCCCCCACATTTATCTGACTTCTTCCATAGAGTACGATTGCACAATGTACTGGGCACAGGTTCCGCGACGGCTGCCGGCGCGTACGGCAATTATGAGGCGCAAGCAAAGGCAACGCGTCGCCTCGAAGCGCAGCGGCGGCATGCAATCGACCAGCAAGAGAAGGCGCAGCTCCTCGTCAACGACCTCGAGATGCGCATGTCCGTTGGCGTGCGGTGGACCCCCGAATCCGCGGAGTGGAAGGACGCCGCCCTCATGGCCAAACGACGCCGCTATCAGCGGGCGCTGGATCATCTGCAGGGGCTGATCATCGCCCGGATGTTCGAGCTCACCAAGATGAATATGTCGGGGACCGGTACGTGTTTTGTTTCTCTCCATCCGCGAATGCTGCTTATATATTCGCACACAGGGTACAAACTTCGCAAGCACATAGCGAAGGCCCTTCAAGCACGCTCGCGCGCAGTGCGCACGGCACTGACGAACTACAACGCCGCCGCCGCGCGTCTCAGTCCACCACGCGACCCGCTCAACTGGGAGCAAGTCGTGGACTACGCCTTCCTCTCCGACTTCGACCTCCTGCGCGATGGGCGCGAAGATATCCGCGAGGAGCCGTGGGCGAAGCCAGCGGGGCGCATGGCGATGGACATGCACTTCAAGATCCTGCGCGCCGATGAAGAAATCATACGGCTGAACATCGAGATCAAGAGGCTGCTCACCTACGTGCGCGACGAGGACGACTTCCTCCGCCGCGCGGAGGCCCGCGTACGGGAAGAGGTTGGCGAGGCGATGGCGCACCAGGTCCACGTCTATCGCTGGCGCCAAGGGCGCTACCACGACGAGCACAGGTACCGGCTGTACCGGTTGCGCAAGATCCCCGGGTTCACGGGCTCGCTGGAGCCCGGGACAGCGATGAACAAGGAGCGGCTCGCGCCCGCTGCAACCGACGACAACGCACCGCCACGTTCGGCTTCCTCGCCGCAGCCCGCGGGCTCCGACTCAGAGGACTCGGAGGATGAGGCGGAGATCTTGGCGGAGCAGTACGCACTGATCCGCGTGACGGAGGACTCGCAGGGGCACCGGGGGAAGTGGATGCGACGGACATTTAGTGCGCACACGGCGTGTTCTGTACATTGGGCAGTCGTGGTGTATATTATTTTGTATTGTTACAGTATTTTAATGAGCGCGGCGCACACGGGCCGTTACCCGCTGCGCGCGGGCAGCGCACATGCGACTAGCACCCCGGGAGACACGTCTCCCGACTTGCATGATCTACGATGGAGCGGGGCGCGCGGCGGGCCAAGAGCGGCGCGCGACGCGTGAATCGATCGCGCCAAGGGCGCGCTGATGGCGCGTGCGGCGCACTCGACGCGCACAGCTTACCATCACCCAGAGAAAGTCCCCTGTTATTTCCGTGATTTTAGGTGGGCGGGGAGGCGCGCGCGACGTGTACGACGGCGGCGGTGGTATTTTAGTTGGCGTGGTGATGGCGCACGCGGAGCGCTCGGCGCGCGTCGCGGGATGGCTTTGTAATAGGTCGAGGAGCATACCCTATTAATTTCATGATTTTAGAGGTATGGGGGGGCACGGGAGGGAGCTCACAGTGAGCAGCAGTGAAGGGAGTGATGGGATGATGAGCGCGGTGATGGAAGGCGCTTGATTGATGGCGCGACGGCCGCGGTGATGGCGACGACGGGCATCTTGATGGCTTACCTGCTGTGCCGGTCCTGCCGTTCCTGAGCTCAAAGCGGTAGGTTTCTGGGGAATACACAATGTTTCTCTATACCCGTGGCTTTATTAGGTGTAAGGTCTAGTTAGACCAGTTGCATCACATTTGCAACTGGTCTAACTAGACTAGATACGTGGTATATATAGGTGTTGCACATGGATTAACTTGTGCTTGTGGCCCATTTACACCCAGTCTGTCCACCACAAATAAACATCCCAGTGTTCATCCCTACCCCTCCCAAATGTCCTCCACACTCCCCCGAGGGTCTCCGGATGACATCCAACTGCCCTCGGCACCGTTTGATGGCATCATCACCATTGATGCCACCGTTGTCATCATTGGCAATGTTGGCAGCAGAGCCTGCCCAATCTGGCTGTCGATCTCACTTCAACGACCCAGAGGAATTCTACCAGGGGTCACAAGGCTTGTAGTTCAGTAGTCAGTCATGCATGGGAGCACCATATGTCTGGTGTACAACACAACTTGTACATCTGAACAATGTTATGATCCCCGCCATTCATTATCATAATGTAAGTTACCGCCGTTTTGGAAACAATATACGGGTTTTGATCGAGTGGTGCTTTTCAATCTTTGTTTACCTCTGTTGACACATTTAGTGGTGGGGCCAGCACTCCACAACTTGGCATCCACATCCGAACCATGTTTGTCTACTTCAAAACCCATGGTAAAATCAAGGAAAATTTATGTTACAGTGCTCTAAAGTAGTGATACATTGTAGAGGAATTCCGAAGGCAAACAGTGAGATTTGACTCACAGAGCCACTGGTGAGCGGTGGTGGAGCCGACGCGGCCGCAAACAGATGTAAGCAAAGATCGAGGAGCACCACTCGATCAAAACCTGTATATTGTTTCCAAAACGGCTGTAACATTTTAACCATAGGTCCATAAGTCAATTGAGGTGAGATTGACTTTGTTTTCCTTGATGAACAAGGGCAGTGGCAAACTCTGTGCTATAAATATGAAAGTGGATCGCCGACTGAGTCAATATCGGCCACAAGCCCAAGCATGACTAGGGACAAAAGTTAACCTCCACATCATCATAATCATCCTCGTAATCGTCGCCCGAGCCCCCATCGTCATCATCCAAATCCATCTCCTCCACATCCATGTCCAACGACACGTCGGCGGCGTCAAAGCGGGTCAGCGTGGGAGAAGCCAGGAATAGACCATCAAGCTCCTCGTCCTCGGACGGCTCCTCGTCGCTGTCAGAGTCGTCCGGGCCGTCGGCGGGCACAGTCCCATCGCCCGTCGGAGCAGATGAAAGGGTGGCGCCTCTACGTTTACCTCCACGGCTTGGTCATTCCCCTGCTACCCCAACCTCCGGCACGCAAAAACAAAGCATCAGCAGCCGCTGCTGCTCCGGCTGTGTCACCGTCACCAGCGCCTGTAACTGCTGTTGCACCGTCCGAACCACCTGCGCCTGCGCTCACCGTGCAGGACCCGAATAAACGGCCGCATTCAGTACACAACACCACTCAAGACACTTCCGCACCTCCGGCTCAACGAAGGCGTGCTGCCGTCCCTACTCCCATTCATCCCTCCCCTTCATTTCCAACGTCCCCTCCTCGCCGTCGCTCGCGTCCCACTCCCGCGCCAAACAGTGCCGGCCCATCCACGCAAGCCCGGCCCCTAACTTCGACATTTGGGCAACAGCAACCCCCGCCGTATCCGCCGAGCACGCCGATGCGCAGTACACCCGTCCTCAAACCCAGATGAGTGCGCGTCCGATCCCTATTGAGACGGTTAGTAGACTGTAGGGTCAAAAAATGCAACCGACGGCGTGAGCGTCGATGCTGGAGGTGTCTGGGTAAGCACGAAGTGCCGACGGCACAACCCCGTTCTCGAAAACGGAAGAGTGCGCGTCGGATCCCTATCGAGACGGGTTATTAGAGGACGTTGGGAATAACGATGGTGATAAACGACATGGGCCGCAGCACTGGACGCGTCGACATTGGCATGGGTGGTCGATAATCGGTGATCTGCGGGTAATATCAGACGCTGTGACACAATTTTCTTACCGTTCGCACCAAGAAGCGCTAATTCGTCTCGGAAACCTGAGCCGATCTCCAGTATGCTGGTCCCGGAGGCGATGGATTCCACGTTCGCCTCGAGCTCACTAGCTGAAACAGAGTAAATAGCATTCACCTGAAAATAAAGAGAGACCTGCCTATACGATCAAAGTCCTCCCGCATGTGCGGATCGACGTCGCAGAAATTGCTATAATCGGTCTCTATTGAAATTTTTGTTAGGCGTACTCATCGAGCGTCGAGACCGTCCTACTACCTGCATTGACTGATGTAACAACCACAAAGACTGGTGCATCTCGGTTGTCGGGATGTGCTAAGACC
Source organism: Mycena sp. CBHHK59/15 (assembly GCA_029204085.1). Classification (NCBI taxonomy): domain Eukaryota; kingdom Fungi; phylum Basidiomycota; class Agaricomycetes; order Agaricales; family Mycenaceae; genus Mycena; species Mycena sp. CBHHK59/15. The sequence continues at coordinate 39,645 of JARGXW010000742.1, forward strand.
GACAGCGAATATCGGTTTGAACGAAGCCTCACAACATACACCATGCGATCAGAGGCATCCTGTCGAACTCAAAATAAGTGAAACCGGAAACACAAATGACGTACTTTGACTGCGAGCCAATGATCTCTCGCGTTCTTTCGGAAGTTTTTCGCCTGGCTACGAGTTGCGTTCGGAAGCTTGAGATCCTCCAGATCCTCGAGCAACCTAGGGGTATGTTATTCCGGTGAAATTATAAGATATGTCGCCAAACGCACTGATCATTCTGAGCCTCCAGTCTGACCTTAACCCTAGACCAGTGTTCGCCTTAAGGGATAAGGCTTATGTTCACATAAGCCTTATTAAGGCCTTAAAGTTAAGGCTTAACCTTGGCCGAGGATGATGCTAACCCTTAATTAAGGCTTAGTGATGGCATCAAAGGCGCCAAACTTGAGTCTGTGACTCTGTGTTGCGGATCCAGCAGCAGAAAATGGAGTAGAACCCAAGTAGAACCCGTAGTTTTGCCAGTTTTTTGACAGCTACCATGCATCAAGGCTTTCCACTGTCTAATGAATCTTGCCAGGCAGGGACGCAGCACATTGGAAACAACTCGATAGCGTACAACGGCCGAAGAGAAGAGCATTGAGATGAATAACTAACGAGTATTTGGTTGAAGAACACCTGGAACAGTGTTGCATGCACTCCCTTATTTTTTTACACCCGCTGAAACGGTGGGAAAAAATTGTCTTAAGGCCTTAATTCGGAGCCCTTAATTAAGGTTATTAAGGGTTTAAGGCCTTAACTAAAATGTTCACCCTTAATAAGCCCTTATGGGAGAACACTGCCCTAGACCCCATAGCCTCAATAGGTTCCTTGTACTTCGGATCATTTAGTCGTTCCACCGCTTTGTCAAGATAGTCTTGACCGCGCTCGATTTGGCCACGCATGCTGTGCTTCTTGTATTGCTTGACGCTCCATGGAGCGATTTTTACAATAGCGGCCAGAAGAGCGCCAATCTCAGCACCAGTCGCCATGTTAGAGCTCGAGCAGCCCACGACCACACCATACGCCTGCACCAGGTGTTTTATACAATTCATCAGCAACTTGACAAGTTCTTGTCGGACCGCTTCTCAGATCTTTTGGCTCTTTTGTGTTTTTAAGGTACTTTTTTTGGGCACTTTTTCCTCCGCACAATATCACTTTTAACTCTTCGGTCTCTTTTGCACTCCGTTTTCCTGATGCATGCCAAAGTTCTTTTTTGGGGTCCAAAGTGCGATAAAATTTGCAGACAAAACATCGTTAACTAAATATTACATGGACTGTATCTAGAATGCAATGTCGTGGGAGTGGTGATCTGCATACTTATTAACATAGAAAGCTTTGAATGCGTCCAAAGAATTTGAAAAGTCAAAATTGTCCAGCGGAACAAACTTGTTCCCGGCAAGACCTATGAGGTGTGCGGCCCGAAGTAAAGAGTCGAGGTGCACCACCGCCATCTCGGGTTCTCTTGGGTGGCCGCGGACGAAATCAGGCTTCACCACCCACATACCCGTGTCTGCGTCGGGCTCGTCTCCGTGTGCCGAGAACCAGTGGATCAGCGCGCAGGGGTAGTCAACACCGCGGAATTTGAACCTGAACAAAAGCCGTACACGAGCGGCATGCAGACCACGGAACCCAGGGGCCTCGGGGTCGTGCTCGATAAAGACGCAGTCATACCTTGGTGGACCGCGGTACCACGACTGCGTAGCTCGACATCAGGAAAAGTGTTTATCTGAGAATTTGTTGCCCGGTTGATTATATTGTGCGAAATAGCTCATCATAGGCAATTGGGTGTATATGTAGCCGCCGTAGACTACATAGCTCCGGGCGAACCCAATGTAGCTCATCATTGATTGGCGCTGTAGCGATGGCGGCAAATATCGGCATATATATCCGAACGCCAAGACTACGTATCTGGCACAAAACACCCAGTCCCAGAGACACTGTATTCTCGCCGGTCGTGTTCAAGCACCACCCCGCTCGTGCGGAAACATTCACGCGAAATCTTGCAGTAATAAAGTGTCACTGAGTGCGTGGCGATTTGAAAATTCCCCAAGTCATTAAAACTCCGACACACGTGTGTTGATATGGCGTGATTGATGGTCAACCATCGCCACGTCTCTTGTCTTTTCCCTCCATCTCTTCCCCTCCTTCCTCCACTGTGCCCTACTGTGCCCCGTTGAATGCCCTCCAAACCTACGTTCTGGGCTCTTGTGACCCATCAATTCCCTTCTGCTAAATCTGGATGACTTGGACCTCTGCGCTTGTGGCTGCCGCTCATCTGGGTCTGTGATGCTCTGGTTAGCTCTGGCTTCGATGTGGATATTATCTCGCGCCCAAATCCTATAGTCTATGTCTTTTACTTCCCTTCCTTTTAGTCATGATTTGGATGGCTCGCATCATGTCTAGCTGAAGGTACGTCGTCCGTCCCCCGCCGACTCATCTGATGTATTTAAAACAGCGAATCGTGTCGCGTCTCTCAACATTCTCAAAGGTGGCTGCGGTATGTGATTGACACACATTCCCGACGCCATCCGCCCCCAGTTCAGGACCAAATTCACGCCGGCGCTGCTCGAGTACACCGGAAGTATCCAGGGCTGGAACGACCCCACCGCCGTCGAGGTTGTCACCATCTGGAACTCCGTATCACGCGGTCTCGGTGGAGGAGAGAGAAGATCGTGATTTGGTGCTTGTCATCACAAAGCTCGTGCGTGCTAGTTCTTTCAATTTGCAGACTCAGGCTCACTGCCTCGCGCACCTAGGCCCAGGACAAAATCGATGGAAGGCGCAACAGGATCGGCGCCGCCGGCGTTACCGTGTGGAAAACAGTCTTCAAGGGAAAATCCAAGCAAGAGGTCATCGCGGACGTCGAGTGGTACTTGAGTGGTTCTGATCGGTCTCGCGTATTCTACTACCGCGACGTTATCGACGACGAGGAGACTGGTAAGACCAAGCTCATGGTATGTACCTTGTCGTGCTCCTCTTCTATCGGGCGATAATTACCCTTGTCAGGGATTATTCCAAAGTTTTGTTTTCTCGCATGTATTCACTGTCCATTGCAATGCGACTGCTACGGACGGCCACCTCGGTCCATTGGGATACCCTACGACTGTGCCTGAGGGCGCGCTGACCCTAACATGTCATGTGGTGTCGTACTTCCTTTTCATCATCTGTTTCTTTTATCCCGAGCAGGTACGCCTCGACACGCTGTTTGTCCTACATAAATTATGGTCAATGAAGCATACCTAGCTGGTAGTAAGTACAATACATACCTTCATCATCCATTGAGGGCGCTTTGGGCCCCAGCCTAAGCAGTCGATGTCCAAACGGATACAGGTGTCACAGTAGTCGTTTGCAGCATTATGGCGCTCATCGCACTTCTGGATGGCGAGTCGGCGACCAGTACAAATAGGAACGGACGGCTGCAACGCGTACTCTTGCGTCACCGTTCCGTGTGTCTATCCACAACATTGTGAGGTAAGTAATAAAGCAAGGGAAAAATATGTAGAGTGCCCATGGGTAGATCCTCAGGCTAACTTCGCACCTAGACCATCGAGCCAACCGGGAGCAGCGCAAAGACGTAATAGGGCAAGCACACTGCCCCGCAACAGTGCTGTTGAGAGATGTCCCAAGTCTCCAACGTCTCAAGCCCCAGCGCCGTCCGAGAAGGCCGAGGTTTCGATGCTTGTGTCGCCGTCGGGTGGTACATAGCTTTGAGAATTGTGCCAGAGGAAATAAAATACGAGAGTCAGTTTGTGTATAGTAGAGAGGTAGAATGGCTCAATGGGTATGACAGAAAATACACTGCGCTCCGGGCCTGCGCTCGATGCGCCTCCAACGTCAGGTTCGAACCGTGAGATATATTTTGATGCGGGTTGATGGCACGTGGCTCAACGTGGTGAGAGCGCTCGGATACACGTCCGGTGGAGGTAATGACCTGTAGAAAGGGGAATAATGATGGAGGAGAGGAAATGAGTAGATAATGCGAGAGTATGAGTGAGAGAGATTGAGAGTGGCTGTTAACGCCCGAGAGGGAACACGCGGCAAATGCCCTGATGTGCATGAGCGACGAGCGTGCCTATTGGCACTTCCACACCGCCGCAGCTGTTCCTGCCTTACAGTTATTTTGTGTCAAGCTCCGCGATTGCAGAACTTGTATTCACCCATCGACTGCACGATGTTGCTGCTTCCATCTGGCTGGTTTCTTTTGGCTCCTGGTCCTTCTGTTTGCTCACCAATGCAAGTTTTTTCCCCAGATCGTCCACGTTCAAGTTGTCATTGACCTTTTTTCTTCTTTGTGAACAGCTGTGCCATTTTGAAATTTTTTTAGTGGGGCTCCTCCATGTATGTGTACCATGACCTTCGGCCCGCATGCGGATCCATGATGGCGGTGGTGGTGGCGGTGGTGACATCGTCATCGTGTGCTTCCTTTTCCCAGTGTGTGCTGGATGTACCCGGTTACTATCTGTAGCATCCATTGTATATGTACCCTATTTTGCCTGTGAATGGAATGGATAGCCTTACAAAAATTCATTTTTAAAGCCAATCATATTTATAATTTACAGGATGCTCCGATGAATCATGTCTTGGAGAGGTCAGCCAGGGATGTCCAGAGGATGTTGGATCCCAGAATTCTCATGGGATTGTCGTTTTCGGTATCCCTGGGAGATTTCACAGGATGTCCGGCCACTTAAGCCCCGATATGGTAGGTGGGAGGTCGCCGGGAGCTCCGACCAAATTGGGGGTGTAGCACAGGGCACAGCTGACAGAGTCCTGAACAGAAAGAACAGCGAGCGTGAACAAAACATCAATGAACATCCGGAAACAGTGAAGTCCGCGAGCCTGTTGGCTCAGGGAAAAGTGCAAACAAAGCCAAATACAAGGTGTACAGCCCTAGGCAGTCTTTGACTTTCCGCCCTTGCATTCGTGACTAAGCATCTCCTTATTGGGAAGACGAATTTCGGCTGCTTGCCGGCAGTTGGAACCTTTCAATCCCCGCCGCGTTATGTGTTACGTTCGTGATTTCTCTCATCCATATCACCACCACCACCGCTGTCGCAACCGTGCCACCCAATCTCACTCACCATTTGTGTGGCATATGGCCCTTCCACGGAATTCCCGTGCTACTGTGCAGTAGTACCCCGCAACGTGGGACTGTGCCATGGTGAGACACAACCCTGAGTGTGCCGTTGCGACCGATGACCACTGGCATCTGCCGAGTGCCTCATCGCCTGAACACAAACTCGGACCGGGTTCTTTCCAACCTATATGTTCTGTTTAGCATCTGCCACCCTCTTCGATGCCTCAAGTGCGCTGCTTTTCCACTCTCAATCACGGACCGCATCTCACAAGACTTTTGCTATATCCCATATCTCAATGAATTGTTGTGCCACCTTAGAATTTGCTGGGGAGAAAAACTGGGACCCGGAAAGTTGGATCTACATTATGACTTCAAATCTCAAGCGCTCAAGCCCAGTGAGAATCCCGTATGCCCAGATATGCCCCAAACCGTCACAAACTGCCCGACTTGGCTCACTTCTGCCGTAATCTGCCAACAGCTCGGGGATTTTGAAAAATGATCAAAATAGAGTTTGAAATTTTGAGAACTCAAAAAAACCGCCGCCACCCGCGCCAGTAATAAAATGAACTAATTAGCACCATGCCTTCCACCCAGCAGTTTTGAATTTGCCAAGTCCACGGGCCGGCACAGCTAACTTGAGCGCGGGAAACCCGGTCGGAGTTTCAAACACTCCTTGCTTCCCACCACCATCTCCCTTCCCGCTTACTCCGCTGTCCCCTCTCCGTCGACCTGGCCGGTTCTCTACCTCGAGCTAATCTGGCGCTTCTGGGTCCGATGCTCTCCGCCCAGCCAGCTACAGACGAACGCGTCGAAAGCAAGACAACCTTGAGAACTGACGCGACGGACGTTGACTGTATGTTTTCGTGCCCAAATCGGCCTGGTGTTGTGGATACATCCCAGGTACGTGTTTCATGACCCCGGTGGCCAAATTAACCGCATATATGCACAGTTTTTCTATCGGCGTGTCTGGAAATGGTAGGACAGGTACGTTTCGTCTGTACGTGTCAATTAAACGGAACTGATTCGGACATCGAAGTGTGTTTTCGTTGTTGCTCGACCTCGTTTTGCTGAATAATAGTTGTTCATGGAAGATGACCGACGCGCCGCCTGTAGACACGGTAGAACGTGAGCGCGCAGACTGCACAACAGAAGTAAGCAGTATCAATTTGTGATCTTTGAGCGGTCTGTTTTTAATGGGCAGACTTGTCAGGACATCCTGCTGCCGGTTAACATCCCGATTGCGAATTTACCTGAGTGCGACACCGAGGTTTGAATTTGGCTTCAGTATGGGTCAATTAATTAATTTACAATGCAGATGCCAGCTGCCACACCTCATACAGATGCTCCTGCAGCTTCTATGTCTGTTGCGTCGGAAACCATCGAAAATTCAGCGGACCCAGCGGTTGCTGACTCGCCGCCAGCTGCTGACCATGGACAGCCTCCTCAGCCGAACACCCTAAATCAAGTGCCGCATCTACCGACAGACTCGGAGCAGGAGATCAATATCCAGCACACACGTCTCCAGAAGAACATCAAGAAAATTCGGAGCACACTCATTAAGAAGGAAACGATACTAAGAAATGCAAAAGCAGCTTCATCGGTTCTAGATCTTGAAGCTTTATCTCAATTCAACGACAAATCCCGCGAACTTTCTCTCAAACGACTCAAAATGGTCAAAAGTTTGCGTGGTGCGTCTCGTGTGCGGCAGCGACAGATCCGAGAAAAGATTCAAGCGTGCCGTCCCAGCCGAGAGGCCAGCGAGGCCATCGCTCATTGGTGTGGAAAGGGCAAATATTATGCTCGATTGCTGCGCTCGATGGCCATTCATGTATTGACTCATGGAGCGCTACCCGAGAAAGATCAGGGCAAAGGAGCACACCATGAATCGCTCCTGTTGGTCCCTGCTGTGTCAGAGGCCCTTCAAGAATGGGTGAAAGGGACACTCACAGTTGAGAAAGGTGGTTTTGTCGGACGGGTAATTTTTACCTCTCATTCTGTTCAACAAGTCTAATTCGTTTCCGTAGATGAGGCCAGCCAAAATGCGCCGATATGTGAACGAATTTCTGCTTCCGGAACTCAAAATCGATGATACTATTAGCGAGTCAACCGCTGTGCGATGGCTCAAACGGATGGGCTTCCGACTTGCACGAGTACAGAAGGGTGTTTACGTCGACGGACATGAACGGCCGGATGTGGTGGAGAGCGAGTTTCTTTGGCTTCATGTCCTCCCGTCCATTTCCTTTTCTTTAACTCGCCATTCCTCACTTCGTTTTTTTCAGATTCTGTTACAAGTACGAGGAGAAGGAATCAGAGGATCCGAAGGACAAAGGAGGGCCTCTCGAAGAAATCCCACCTCAGCTCCAACCCAGGGAGAAGATCCACTATGTGTTAACTCAGGATGAATGCTGCGTTCACGCGAATGACCAGGTAAATTTGTTCATTCCACAACGAATATTGGTTTACATGGATGACCAGGTCAATTTTGAATGGATGCGCGAGGGCGAGCAGCCACTGCGGAACAAGAGCCGAGGCGCATTGTCCACGTCTCGGATTTTATTCTGGAGCACTGTGGGCGTCTTTATCTAACACAGGCAGAGATTGACGCCCAGCTTCTCCTTCCGAAGGAGCCGCTCCCTCCATCCACTGTCACAGAGGTGCAGCTTCCGCGGGCTGATTGTACTGTCACCGTCGACGCTAATCCTGCCGCCCCGGCCCTGGCCGTGCCCGAGTCTATCGCGGATGCTGATCCCCGGGCCTCGACCACGCGCGAACCTAGCGAAAATCTGCCCTTACATGAGCCGGAGAACGCTGCTGGCCCCTCGTTGAGACGAGCATCGACACGAGTTTCGAAACACCGCCATTTGGAGAATCAGGGCTATGTGAGCTCGGAAGATGAAGAACTTCCTGACCTGCTGCATATGGATGACTCCGACTTTGAGGACGTGCCGGAGCCTCCTGCAGCGTCATCCAGCACTGCGAAGAAGCCAAAAAAGCGTACCAAGAAGCTTGCAGGTAAAAAGAAGTGTGTGAAAAAGACAGCAAAGGCAGCTGCGGAGACGCCAGCGCAGGGTCGTACGTACACCGAGAACGACTGGGTTCCACCTCCTCCCCCAGCACCGTTCACGGCTTATCAAATCCCGAGCTTCGACGCGCGACGCATTATTTATCCGGGGGCAAATTACGACCCCTGGTGGGACATGCCTCAATTGATTGCTCAAGTGCGTCTTTCTATTTATTACTGACACGACTTGACTGGCCGCAGGTCAAAGATGCCATCAAGATATTCAACGTTAAATACCCCGATGGTGTTGCGGTATTTATCTTCGACTGCTCTTCAGCACACGAGGCGTTCTCCTCGGATGCTCTGCAAGCCCACAAATGAATCGCGGACCCGGAGGGAAGCAGCCGAAGATGCAGGACACGACAATTCCGTCTACCGGACAGCCACAGACCATGAACTTCCCCGCCGGTTATCGAGGAAAGGATGCTTCGAGCGCTTCTTTGGCAGGTCAGCCGAAAGGTATGGAGCAAGTCCTGCGGGAGCGTGGTCTTCTCGAGGTTCTCGAAGCGAAGCACGGCTCTGGGAAGAAGCTTCTCGGTGTCTGCTCGGCGTGTAAGCTATCACAGGCTGCGCGCGAGAAGGCATTGAACGACGCCAAATCAAAAGAAGATGAAATTGAGGGCTCTGGTCTGGGAAATCTCGGAGCGCGGGGGGTTTCCGAAATGGATGACGACGATCTCGGGCGCGCAACTGATTGTTGCATGCAGCGTGTCCTCTCACTCCAACAAGACTTCCGCGAGGAAAAACCCCTGCTTCAGCTGATCATTGAGAAGGCCGGCCACAAGTGCCTATTTCTGCCGAAGTTCCATTGCGAACTGAACCCTATCGAAATGGTTTGGAGCCAATTGAAGCGCCGTGAATCTCTCAGTTTTATTTGGTTCATCCGTCTGATTGTTGCCAGGTTTCCGTGAATTGACCGACGGAACATTCCCCTGTGCCAAAACCCTTGTCCCGGAATCACTTGACCTCATCTCAAATGATAACATCCGTCGCTACTTCGGTCATTGCTATCGATACATGGATGCCCACAGGTGGGCTTGCAGTGAAATTCTTCGGAATCTCGTTAACTTTCTTGCAGGGTGGGTTTAAACTTGCGCCAAGCTGCATATGCAGTAAAGGAGTTCAAGTCTCATCGCCGGATCCCGGCGAACGTACACGAGCACGTCGGCATCGTCGAGCGCGCGTCCAGGGCCTAAAAATCCTAACCCTAATCCGTCCCAAAAAAGAAATTACCTTACGTAATAGGGTTACGTTTCATTTTTGTCGGGGTCGAAAAACAAAATTTTGTTCAATCGTTCTGGGAAGCACACCATAGCTTCTTTAGCATCTCTTATGGTGTTCTGAGGTGTTTTTAATGTGACTCTTCATTCGGGCAAAATGTAGTTACAACTTCTATATTTGGGATCGATCACTGCCAAATCCGGAACCGTGATGTGGTGACGGGCACTGTAGGGGACGGACGAGACGGCTTGTTCGCGTCGAATGATGGCAAAATCACGTGGGCATTCAGCGTTCCGCATTGAGCGACTTCTTCCTAATCGGGACTGCTCAGATCAGCGATTTTTCAGTGCTATAGCCGAAAGAAATCCGGAATTTTTTCTAAACCTTTCCATTTTCAGCACATTTGCAAACATTGTCCGAAAAGTGAAATAAGGTTGCCAAACTGGGCAACCGGCGCCGGGAGGTGACTAAGTAATTGCCGGACGAATGAAAATTTTCAAGGTCTACGATGCTGCCCAAAAATCGTCAGAACCCAAGGCTATTACGGGTCCATCTCGCGAGCTTATAGCCCGCATCGAGCATCTACAATCTCTACTACGAGGCCTGCCCAATTCCCTCCCCGAAAATCCTCCCGATTCGCCCTATCGCTTCTATTTGGACGACGGAGAACTTGAAGACCGTGGCTACCTAGGGGAGCTCAGTCATGCACTGGAGGTCTTATTTCAGACTCATACTCTGCATGGGGCTCCCATCCAATTCCTCCAACGTGGAAGCAGTCTTGATGCTATCCCCGCGATGCTGAAAGCGGCCGCCAAAAAGATGACCGACAAAGATCGCGAGTCTCTTCGAACAGCATGGCTGGAGCGGCTGATCACTGCAGCTGTCACTGCCAGGGGGAAGGTTGTCCCCCGTGGGCAGAAGCGAAAGGCGACTGAGGGGCCGGCGGACACAACACCTGTCAGCAGGAAAAGGACACCAATCAGCATTGACGATTCGGATTCAAATGAGTCCAGTGCAGAAAAAGACTCACCTCCATCCCTCCCCCCTCCACCTCGTCCTCTCACCGAGTCCTCCACATCTATTGCCTCATCGTCGCGCGCGACTTTGACACCGATCGGGAACCCCAAACAGGCGACACTGCATTCTTTCCAATTTAAGCGCGGGACCAAGGAAGATACGCAGCGGTACTGGTCAAAAGTTGTGGAGGAAGGTAGCGAGAAGAGGAAGGCTGCCGCAGAGGACAGTGTACGCCGTGTGGCCGATAAAAAAGATCACGAGAGGGATCTGGCCCGTGAGCGCAAGCGGAGACAGCGAGAACGGAAGAAAGCCAAGGCTGCGGAAAAGGGGGAGGAGATACCGGATAGGAAGAATGCGCATAAGGCCCTGATGAATGGTGCCAACGCTGCGGGGTCTTCCTCTACCATTGGCGATGTCGCGGACCTGGAAATTGCACCGGCATCTTCCAGCCCCCCCAACGCGAGGAGTTCGACAATTACTCCTTCGGGCATGATGAGGGTGTGAAGGAAGGCCGTACGAGCGGCTTGCGCGATGGGAAGAAGGAAGGGCGAAAGGTGGGGAGAGCCCAGGGGTTGAAGGAGGGGGAGATTGTCGGGTTTGAGAGGGGCTGAGCAAGGGGAAGCGCCTGGGATTTGTCGCGGGGAGGGAAATTGGAGAGAAACAGGGTGCAAAGCTGAGTAAACCTCCCGCATCCGAACGCATCCTCATCGACGCCGGAATGGACTCACCTCTCACCGAGCTACCCCTGCTCCCGGCTCCCTCGACGGTTACCTACGCCTCCGCCGTCGCGCAGACCGACGCTCAGTGCGACACCATCCTGCCTATCCTCAGCACCACTCCACCTCTTGTTTGGGCAGATGAGCCCTCGGACGTGGACTCTCCCAAGCGAACGAACTCCCCGCGACTCCCTCCGCGTGACCTTTCCGTGCTCCGATCCGATTCGTCCTCCACGCCGTTCGCGGTCGGAGAAAACAAATTGAATAAATCAGCGCAAAAAAATGGATTTCATAGGGGGAAAAAAACTACATATGTACAGACTCTTTCATCAATGTTACTGCATCATAAGGCAGCATCCTATGGCTCTTGTATGTCTTCTGTAGATAACCTAAATCCTTGCCAGTATAGCCAAGATAATAAGCTGAGACAAATCGGGCTGCTCTATTGGAAAACCGAAGAATAAACAATTGAGGGACTTCATCCAGACATCTTTTGACATTTGCTTCCATCTCCTCAATATTCTTGATGCTGGGGGACTTTCAATACTTACACTTCAATAAAATTGAGTTCACAGTGGTACGGCTTTCAACAGGTTCCTGAAGTGCAGATTTCTGATTGATAATGTCTGGCTGATTGAATAGAATTCTACGGCAGCAACAGCTGGTTGCGTCTGCTTCACATTTGAAACCTGAACACTGAGCTAACAAGCCAGCATGAAACAGCCCCCGCTCTTCCAAAATTTGCTGCATGCCCTTGAACCATCCAGGCATTTCTGCATGATTTTCAGGATAATAGAATTCCTGACGAGCTCCTCCAGGTAATGTTCCTGGCCGCATTCTGGGTGATTGGCCCCATGTCATGCTTGGTCCCTTAGGCATCTTTCTGGCTGAGAGCGCATCTGCTGCACACTTCTGATTAGGGAAGGGCGCGGGTTCGGGTAAACCCGGCGGGTTTGCGGGCTGGCTCCAAGTGTCAAATCTGTGGTACGGAACATGCCGATGAGCAATCGCATCTCGTGGTCTTCAAAAGCCCCGAGGGGGAGACCACCGGAGACGATGGCACGGAGGGCTTGTAATTCGATGGCAGCTTTCTCAGCCTCCCCATATGGCATCTCGTTCCGCCTGAATCCGGTCAAGGTCGACTGAATCGGTGTGGCGTCCTGCTGCTGCTTCTTGTGCGGACATTCTGTTCCTCCAGCTGTATCGGGTTCGGCCCGCTTTTTTGAAGCAATGCGCTGGGCCGTGGCATCTGCCTTGGCTTCCACGGATGCGTACTGACAGGCAGTCTTCCTGCCGATCAGATGTGCTATCCAGGAGTCCTTCTTGGAAAGGACAGATCCCACGGCCGTACAAGCTAAGATTGTTAAGCCTTAATTCTGGGTCTGTGACATCTTTCTAAACGTATGTCAGTTCGCTGTTGCAAAGAATCAGCTCATTTGAACGTGTTTGGGCTATGCTAGACATCATTTATCGCAGAAAGAGCCCGAAATCACAGGCCAATCAATATAAAGTAATTTTGCATGTTTTTTTCTATCACTAATTGCGCATGAATTAGCCTGGAAGATCCGGCCAAGTTTCATCTGAATCGGTGCAAAACTGACTGAGATCTGGGGAATTCTTCGAAAAACATCCCAAACAGGATTTTTTCCCCCGTGCCTTGAGACATATAGAGAAAAGGGAAGACGGGGGGGATTCCGGCCCGCCATTGATTTAAAAAGGCAGGCCACCCTCCCTAAGCTGGCTTGCTATTGTGGGGAGTACTGGTGATCACAGACATGCGTGGCTGATCATCATAAGGAATGCAAAGTTGTAGGGAATGCATGACCAACAACAAACTCATTTCAAGTTCCTTATGTCTGCCGCAAACTGTATCTCCATACTTACTCCATGACTGAGGATTGGGCCTCTTCGAGGCGGGCGCTGAACCTTTAGGTTTAAGCTGGCAAAGGAATTTCTGTATTTTTTGAAAATATTCGTAAAACAAGGGGTCCGAAACCTTGCCGAAACCACGCAAGTGTTCCATGTACCGAATTCACCGACAGATCAGGGAACATCAGAGCTCGTGACCTGTCGTCATGCCCGGTGACGGCACTCTCTCCCTCTCCTCAGCCTCGAAGTCTCTGCTCCCTGCCACGGTGAACTTAACTGGGCTTTGCCAACTTCTTTTCAATTCAAGCCACTGTGAGACTGTCTATTGCTATCCGCTCTTCTGATCTAGACACACGACACGGCCGTGCTACGGCTCGACTGCTACTCACTAAGTACTCAACGCGATGCAACGACACGAACAGGATCCCCTCCAACACGAATCACGGCACGGGTGTGCATACTTCGAGCAGAGGGCTGATGGGGGCAGAAATGGTGTCCGGTCGCAGACGTGCCGCGGGGACGGCGGACGTATGCGTGTAGGCGATCTGTTCGCAGGTAGCGGCCAGTAAGAGTGAACCAGAAAGGTGAGTCTTGCAGATGCTGCTGGCACGTTGTGAACTACCAGCAGATTAGTAGATTGCTTTGGATTACAGCTCTTTGCGGAACTTAGGGCGTGGCCGATTTTTTTTTCCTTTTTGAGCTGTTTTTGATCATTTCAGCCAGAACAGGCTTGTCATGAAGTCTTGGCTGCAACCATACGTGGGATGCCGGGCTGGATTGAATTGAGACTCGGACCACAATATTTAATGAGCAGAATACCTTGAAGAGAGCCCGGTAACCTTCATCGGTTTCCCGATAGGCCGCAGTCCCACCAGCCATGTCATACCGGCACCAAAGATTTGAGTGCACCCCTGCGTTTGAGGCTGATTCCGCCTGTTGTGGGTTATCGGCAGGAAGGACATGTGCAAAAACACGAAACAGAATATCCTGTTCCAATTTGCAGTCATACACATTATGGTATTTGTCAGAGCCACTGAAACAGAGTTTGTTTTAGTTACTACAAGCGAAGCAATCAAATACGTACAGGTCTTCGGACAGGGCTTCAAATTGGTCCCCCGACGATGCATGCGGAGAAGTAGAGCAAAATCGAACGAAGTATTCTTGTGATACCTTCCGATGCGGCAGATTTGCATTCGCCATGTAGATATTCACGTGAGGATTGTATTGCTTGCTCACATTCCCCGAAACGTCGTCACTCCAGGGAATTATTCGAACAGAAAACACCGGACGACCCTGGGCTATTTTGCGCACAGGGTTTGGCATGTTTGGGCCCAGCTTGGCGATGAATCTGCCGATTTTTTGGGTTGGCAGTAGGTGAAGTTAAAAAGGAACACAACTCGCCTGGGAATTTGAAGGAGTGTCCAGTCTCCCGAAGATCAAGAAAATTGTATCTTAAATCAGTTGCGCGAACCCGGACAATTTCTTCATCACGAATAACGAAACAATCGGACTGTGATACCATGAATAATGACACTCAACCAAAAATCGAAATACACACCGAGGATAGTGGACGACATTATAGACTTCAGCGTACTCTTCTTTATTGAATATCACCCATCGCATCGGGATTACGAATTGCCATTTTGTAATTGCGCTAGCTCCTTGATGTAAAAGTGCTTGTGTGCAGATTTGCTCCAATCCGCCCACATTGGTGAGAGATCATCGAGATCTACTTCCTTGGTCCATTTGTCTGCGTGGTTCAACTCCGAGATACGGTCTGTAATCTCTGGGTAGACCTGAATAAATTCCCGAACCAGAGGATTTGCCCAGTCCTTTATTGGTGTCAGACGCAGGAGTAAAAAATCGAAAGAGGCTCTCACCAATGCAAGTAACTCGGCTGGATGGTTCATGTAAAATTCGTTACCCATGGCAGATACGTGCAGAATGGTTTGAATTTTGACATCTTTGGTTAGTTCTGCCTGCTTTTTTCTCAACGCAGAAAAGTCGGGACATCAGGTGTCCTGCACTCGCGCATCACCCATATGATGGTTTTGAGTTGGTCATCAGAAAGTCTCAAACGCGGTAAATTGTCCAATAAATCAAGCATAAACATCTGCACGGCAAGATTAGCAGATTCGGTGACAAGCAGCTAGAAATGCTTGCCGCTTTAGATCCGTGGGGACGCCAGCCGCTGTCATCATGATTGTAATCGGCTTCAGATTCGTCGTCCGAGTCTTCTAAACCTGTCAGACATCAACAAGGAGCAAACAACATTACATTGAGCTTTACCCATGTCCGCCATGGCCGCCACAGCATCAGAGATGGTCAAGTCCTCCCGGTCCATCTTTCCGAACACAGTATGGTCGTAATAGTCAAGGTTCCGTATTCCTTCAAGCAGTTCTCGGCGCTCTGAATCTCTGGTCTCCTCGGTGCCAGCGGAAAAGAAGATTTCATTTCGGTCAGCATCGAAGAACTGATTTCCATCCATTAAGATGTCGCCCAATGTGTTCGGCCTGAACTGGGTTCCATCAATAGCATCCTCGCTGTCCGAATCAAGCAGAATGTCCGATAACTTGAAGCGTGCTCGCTGCGCCGGAGCAGGAGCAGCAGCGAGAGTTCCTGGAATCAAAGTGGATCCACCAGCAGTTGCCATACTTGGTTAGCAGCTACA
Organism: Mycena sp. CBHHK59/15; assembly: GCA_029204085.1. Classification (NCBI taxonomy): domain Eukaryota; kingdom Fungi; phylum Basidiomycota; class Agaricomycetes; order Agaricales; family Mycenaceae; genus Mycena; species Mycena sp. CBHHK59/15. Next base: position 55,295 of record JARGXW010000742.1, read on the forward strand.
GCCTCCAGATGTTTTGGTCTTGTCAGGTGGACTCTTCTGCTGGTTTTGAGAATAACTGTGTCTTGGGTATCGGAAGCCGCAGAGCAAGCGATGCATTTGACGCGCTGGGGATCCGAGTCCACATCCTCGAAGTCTATGGACAAGAGAAAACGCTATCCCCCCAACGATGGCGCGCAAAACAGTGACCCGGTGATCGCGGTCCGCTCACGTGTCCTTCGCAACACACCAACAACTTCGCAAGTCCAGCGCGACTCGATGAGCGCTAAGATAGCAGATATTCTCAAAGACGGAGCAAGTGCAGGGAATATTTATTTCCCTCTGTCTGAGGCTCGTAGTGCCAGATGGTGCCAAATTCGGCCCAAAATTAATATTTCAATACTCTACTGCACTGTACCTGTCGAAATCAATCCAGAAACAGGTGGAAGAAATTGGAATAGGGCAAGGGAGGGGCAAATAGAGAGTTTGCGCAGAAGCCATATGAGCCATCTGATGTATTTTTCTTGTGCGCACCATGTGGCTAATGGCTCGATATACTTAGACTACTTCAACTCTAAGTGCCTTCGGGCTCTTAATGCCTAAATTCAAGGCAAAAAGGCTGGAATGTGGATTTTTTGCCCCAAGCGAGCGCCTGAGCACCTAGGCTAGACCTCAAATGGAATTTACCAAGCTAATATCCTCGCCCCCTCTGAAGCTTCCCATTCTTTGCTTGAGCTATCAACGGTTTCAAAAACCTGACAAATATAGGAATTCTTCATATGGTAAATGAAGTACTTTCTACTAGTGGTATACATTCAATGCAGTCTGAAATGTCGTGCCTCTCGCACTGCAGGCAGGCAACCACACGCGCAGCGCGCTGGACTTGTGAAGTTGTTGGTGTGTTGCGTAAGACACGTGAGCGGACCGCGATCACCGGGTCACGTGTTTGCGCGCCATCGTTGGGGGATAGCGTTTTCTATGGACAAGCAAGATAAGCCATTGACCCACAAAAATAAGACGAGTAACCACCAGCAGCATATTGTTTGTACGGTCAGCAGGCATCCAGTTAACGCCAGAGTCGGCTTGAAGAAGCGATGCAGCCGCCGGCACAAAAGGAGATATCTCACGTGTAACGGTGACATGGACTTCGAAAATTTTCACTTGCCCCGCTCCCCACTTTTGTCTTCCCCCACAATCTCGCCAGAACCTTCACCCTTTTCTGTTCCTCCTTTCCCCTCCCTCTTTTGACCCGACCTTCCTTCTTCCAATCACTTCCCATGTCTCGCCCCTGCCGCCGCCTTGATGCCATCTTCGATACTCCCAGCTCCCCTCTCGCACCTCCCTCAGCCGAAAACACAAAAAGCAGCACCACCCCAGCCGGGTCTCCACCCTCTCGGCGTATTCTTCAGCCCCCGTGACCCCGACCAACCGCTCCCACTCACGCGAAGCCTCTTCATCGCCATACGCTGCTGCACGCAACAACCGTCGAACCGCCTCACTTCCAGCCGGACGACCGAGGACTTCACCCAAGTTAGTGTCCTCGCAGCTAGGAAGCTCAAGCTCAAAGCCCGAGAGCCTCCTGGCGCTTGAAGACTTTGCCAAGGTATCTTTCATTCTGTGTCTTCGTCGCATCGCTAACCATGTTTGACCGGCAGCGACGTCCGCTTCCGAAGTCAGCATGTTCGCTCAGATGCTCAAGGTCACGGAGATGCAGGCGCTGCTCAGTCCCGCAGCTGCGGCGTTCACCATCCCCAAAAAACTTGATGTATGTCCTCTCCATCTCCAGCACATCCATAACTGACACATCGCGAAGAATAAAATAGATGTACACAGCATTCGAACCCTGCTGTCCCCCACCCTCTGCCACTACGTCAAGAAGGCCGGCGGGGACACTCCGAGCGGCATCATGAAGGTTTTATTTTATTTACATTGTTGCCAGCTGTTCACTGCTAACAATTTTCAGTCGTTGATCCAGGAACACGCGACGACCTGGGGCCTCACTGCCGACAATGTGGATGACAAGAACCAGTGGGGTGTCGTCACCACTCGAGTTCGTACCCGTCTCACTGATCGGCGGTACGAAATTAAAAAAGTGGTGAGTCTTTCATTCATCGTGGTTTGATTATGTCACTCAGACCGCTGTTACAGCTCTGCGACGCCATGTGGGTCTCCGTCAAAGGAGAGGATGGCGAAGTCATCATCACCGACCTTGAAGAGCCCTCCGACATCATCAAGCTTTGTGAGGCGGTCTCAGTGGAGGCTGTTCAACTAATATAAAGGGAATCATACATTCATAATGTACGTGCCACTATTTAAATTCAGAGCTCCTGGTGTGTTCTGAGACTGTATTTAATTTCAGAATTTAATAGATTCAGATATTGATTGACCAACGAGAGGGACGGTGAACTAGTACAATTCATATAAGTTCTGATTCTGCATGGGCTGTAACCTGAGGCTGGGCGTCAGCAAGGCCCCAGGTGTATCCAGTCGCCTCATACCTGCTTCCTAGCCTTTCCCCCCCTTTTGGCTCTGTAGAAGGTCTTTGAGATGTATTCCCTTGAGTCATCCAGTGTCGCTGGGGCAGCAGAGGTAGTGGGAGAGCCTGCAAAATGTGTCGGTGTCGACTCTATTCGTGGCTGTGTGGAGTAGAGCCGACACCGACAGGGATTGTTTAAGCCAACGTCATATAGATTCTTCAGTAGTCGATGCAGGACCATCCTTCAACCCAAAGGGCTGAGATGCCAACGTTCATATGGTTTTCCCGCCCGATTTCGGAGGTCCCGTACTCGGGCGAGGTTTTAAACGTTGTAAAACAACAGGAAGCCGAAGCCGTTCGCATCACGCCCGTGCGTAACGGTGAATGCGGTCTCCTGACTCGACAGAAGCTTCAAGTTCCGGTGAATTGTTGAGTACGCTGCTGCCAAGTCCGCCGATTGCGGGCCTTTTCCCTCACGTCCCTGGCGTGGCGCTCCCCGAGTTTTTCAGTGACCCAGGTGGGTGCCCCTTCCACAGCAGCCACCGGCGATGTCTTGTGTCCTTGGAGGTAGCACTGCAGCTCTGCGGTGGTGAATTCTGCCTGGGGGATGCTGGCCGAAAACGCGGCAGCAAGAGTAAGTGTCTCGGTGTCCGTGCTCCCGTGGATATCAGGCTCGGGCTTCGAATCCTCGCTGGCCAGATTTTTGGTGGCCTCTTTTTTGCCTGTGGACGCCACATCATCGGCGGGCGGGACGGAGTGCGGAAACCGGGTTGCAGGAAGAAGCGCATAAAGAGGGCGCGCGCTTGGTCTATCGTGGCGAGTTCGTACGCGATTTTACGATCGATGCGTCCAGGGCGTAACAAGGCGGGATCGAGGTGGTCGATGTAATTCGTCTACAAAGTATATCAATGACAATGGTGGCATGCCAAAATATTTAGACGAAGAGGAACAAGAAGGGCGGAAGTTTGAATCAAATCCCAGACAAGTACAAAATAAAGCTGGCAGAAAGCAACGCACCGTCGCAAAGAAGAGATTCCCTTCTTCGCTGCCGACACCGTCGATTACATTCAAGAGTCCCGAGAGCGTGACAAGCGAGCGAGCACCATGCGCCGCCGTAAGAGGGCCTGGGCGGCCGGCGCCATAAATCTTCATTGGAGAGTCCTCCAGTTCTTCCTCGTCATCGCGGGACGCGAAAGCGCAGTCAATGTCCTCGATCAGGAAGATGGCATGCTTAGGAATCAAGGATGCGGCACGTTGGAGAAAAGAGTCATCAACGCTGGATGGAGGCAAGATCGATCACCAAAAAAAACGGAAAGGATAGCCAAATAACGTACTGCCTGGAGGCCAGGGACAGCGAGTAGATTTCCAGGTTGAGAGCGCCTGCGAGCGCATATATCGTGGACGCTAAAGGGTATATTAGGAAACCAACGGGGATAATCAAGATTATCTGCCTCACTTTTCCCACTTCCTGAGGGTCCGTAGAGCAGATATCCGCGGCGATGCGGAATGCCTGCTTCGACGTACCAATCCTCCGTCGAGATAAATTCCTTCGCGTCGCAAACGAGTGCGTCGACCACGCCCTCCGGCAGGATGATGGAGCTGTGATGTGTAAATTTGGAGCTGAATACAAGCAGAATGACACTTACTTGAGTGGCCGAGGAGTCTTACGCTTCACATTGTTCCAGATCAGGTCAGGTCCGTAATGGGGCGGCTACATGCAAGACTCAGTGGAGGCACATAGGAAGGCGTCATATTTTCATACTGAGTCTGCCAGGTGGATGATGACATGGGGTTGGTTGATACTGACGTAACGTGCGCGGGCATCCTCAACAAGCTGCCAGAGCAAGTTTATATCTTGTGCATACCATCGCCCCTGGACCACTCTCTGCCATCCAAGCCCCAGAACGCAGATCCCACAGGTTTCCCCGTGCCCCACGGTAGACCCCAGACAACAGAAAGCAGCAATTCAGGTGACCTAGAATCAGTCAGCTCCGATTCAGATAGTATTTACCCTACGGACGTCGCAGCGGAAAAGCGTAAAAATCTTGTAGGACATCATGCGCATATTTTCCAACCAGAACAATAGTTGCGTGCTCGTGTATAATGGCCTTCAGAAACTCAACACTGGTGAGTTCAACCACTTTACTCTGCACTTTCGGTACAGTGCGGAATTACTTTTCCAAGAGCACCGTGCGCAAGTTGAGGACCGCTGGCCATGGTGATGCCTGGCACTCCAACAAGGCGACACCGACGGCCGCGACTCCGACTTGGAAGTGATGGAAGCACTCCATCGCACCTCCCGGTCCTCTAGTACACTTTGGCTCGGTTTTCCGCTCTGTTTTGAACGTGTAGTCGAGGTCGCTCCTGTACACCTGTACCAGCCACCCCGCCTTGAATATTACTTCTCTGGGAGACTTCCCGGTGACCTTCTTGTCGAAAGCGGCCTTCCGCTTCTGTGCATGATCTAGGATTTGTGAGTAGCCGTCCACCCGCTGCTGATCCATGTATACCATTTGAATGGCGACCTCCTCGGGAACATTCAGAGATGGTAAACAAAAGGAGATTGAAGGCTCACAGTATGTTTGCTACTCCGCGGCTGGTGACGGCTGTGGGTAATCGAAGCTAAAAAATGCCACATGCGGCGGGAATCCACAACAGTGGACAACAAAGCCACAGATGGCTCGAAACGACGCAGCGCTGGTCAGGAAGAAGGGTCACAAACGACCGGAAGTGTGACACAGCACAGACGACATTCGGGGAGTACGATCCGCCGTTGCCCCGGCCACCACAGTCCGAATACACAGCGGTAGCGCTCAAGACTTTGGCGGATCACTCTCACCTTTTCCGTATAGTCTCGCCAATCGACGTCGATGTTTTCGAGTCGCTGTTGGTGGACCATCCGAACCAGCCCTTCGTGCGCTCCATTGTGATTGGCCTTCGCGAGGGTTTCTGGCCTTGGGCTGACACCCAGCCAGGACTTTACCCTGACACGCACGATGCCGCCGATTTCCCGTTGAAGGACGAGCGGGAGCGCATTTTCGTTCGTCAGCAGCGTGATGAGGAAATAACTCTCGGGCGTTTCTCACCTTCCTTTGGGCGCGACCTACTACCTGGTATGTACAGCATGCCAATCCACGCCGTTCCCAAGCCGGAGTCGCATAAGCTCAGGCTAGTCGTCAATCACTCGATGGGTGAATACAGTCTCAACTCCATGATCACTCGAGATTCGCTCGCCGGCTCGCGGCTGGACACGCTCAAAAATCTGGGCGATCATCTTCTCGCTCTCCGTCGAATCCACGGTCCCGACGCCGACCTAGTTCTCTGGAAATCGGACGTCTCGCAAGCGTACCGACGGCTCCCTATGCACCCGCTCTGGCAGCTCAAGCAGATCGTCACCATCGACGGCGAGCGGCACGCAACAATTTCGGGAACCGCGGGGCCTGTCGGATTTGGACTTCCTTCATGGGACTCGTCGCCTGGATCTCGAACAAACGGAAGATCAGGCCGGGTTTTGTCTACATCAACGACAATTTCTCCGCTATGTTGGCCAACGTCATGTCTCTTTATGAGCGTTACAAATGCTCGTTCCCCACCGACCAGGCAGACCTGCTCGAGCTGTGGGACATTCTCAAGTTGGACCACGAGCTCGGTAAGCAGATTTTCGGTCGTATCCTTGTGATCATTGGGTTTGAGGTCGACGCGAACGCAATGACGATCACTATGCCCCAGGCCAAACTTGCGGAGCTATTAGCGGGATTACGGGAATTCACCGTGATATCCTCGTCCGGACGACTTCCGCGCCACCCTTTGAGCCGTTTCCAAAGCATAGCCGGTTGGGTCAACTGGGCGTTCAACGCCTTCCCGTTGCTCAAGCCTGCGCTCTCGAACGTCTACGACAAGATGAGCGGCAAATCCAAACCGACAGCGCTCGTTTACGTCAACCACCACATCGTACGCGACCTTGAATGGTTCTGCGGACATGTGCGCAACTCCTCTGGCGCATAGCTCGAGCGGCTTCCTGATGCGTTGGGTACACAATTCCGCTGATAGTTCTAATATCTGTCCAGTTTAAAGCGCTGCGGTGGAGCAATAGTGCGCGGAGGTAGAAGACATCGCCATGGCGGGGATAAACCATCTGTAGACGGCTTATGCCTACGTGGTTTTCCTGATAGAATCGAATGCGCATCCTGGGTCGGGTTGGATACTCATCTTCCAAGATTTCCAACGGGTGCATTTGTTGCGCCGGGTCATGTTTCACTAATCTGCATTGAGATCCAAATTCGATGTAGGTCATGTTGTCCAAACTCGGGTGTCTCGGGCGCGCCATGTATCTGACCAGAAGCGTACCATCAGATTGAGACCCATCTTTCCGGGCCATCTGGCCGTGTTGTCGCCCTGGTAAATGAATCGGAAGGCGTTTGACTCCAGGTTTTTTCTCAGTGATATGGAAAGACGCAATTCGAGTTGCCGCTTGTATGCTGGAAAGATATCGACCACGCTCATAGTCCTTGATCTCATCCACCGGCTCCCTAGTGGACCTTGAACCGGTGGGATCCCGAGGAGTTTTACGAACAGCCCAGTTGGTTTCATCTGGACCCTTGTAGAAATATTTGAACAGGTGTGCTATCTCCGTGTCTTCTGCTTTCAATAAACTCGTTACCTACCACTGCGCATTCAGGACACCCCAATGAATAACATTGTGGAGGGTCTTCAACATACTCATACCTTACTGAGCGCAGCTGTTGAATCAGAGAAACTGCCCAGCCGAGTGCTGGACGATGCATTCCACTTCATGGATCGACTTCTTCGGCTCTTGTCGAAAAAACATTCTGCATTCAAAGCCTTTTCACATGACTTCAGCGAGGCTATTTTCATTCGCGACAAATCCGACGTACTTGCTGTTCAGGCTGTACTAAAGCAACACGGCATCGATTGGGAATACGCGAAACGTGCACATTCACGTGCTCTCAACCGCAGAATTCGACGCGTCATTCCAGATCGCAAAACCCTGTTACGGCGGTTAGAAACTCTGTTCGACGCGTACACCGACATCCAGTGCTCAACGAAAAAGAGCCGGGGTTCATTTTTTTCTGACGAGGCTAAAGAAATGGTTCAGCACCTCCTCGAGACGGTGCGGAAGGGCTACTTGTCAGATCCATCAGGTATTTCCCTCTACTATCTCATGGGGAAGGACCGCGATGGTCTGAACATCTACCGCACCATCCGAGGTACAAACTCCGTCGAGGGTGGGGTTCATATGGCGATCCGGCGAATTTTTGGATCACTCCAAGCCTCTCCCGAGTTGGCCGAATGCTTGCTTGTTAACTGGATCCTGCGTAGAAATAAACGGGTACGCATTCTTCTTGCCTTGCTCAATTGTGACTCTCACAGTTCATACCCACAGGTCGGGTTTCATAATCGCACCGGACAAAAGTACAAAGGTCATTTCGACCTTTGGGTGCGGGACGAAATCGTCGAACTTGCGGAAGGAGTTGGTTTGAAACCGTCCTTCCCAATGCCTCGAGTGCTGTCGACTCGTATCGCCACATCCGAAACAATTGGCATCCTCCCAATCTCGACTTCGTTGGCAGCGGATCTGAATATCACGACACTTCCTCGACCCCGTATCACCGGTGTTCCGCATCATCGTGACATGCCGGTACAGACATTGACTCGCCTCTCAACAAAGCCAACAAACCTTTACCGTTACCTCCAATTGCGACAGCGCGTCCTATATGCGGTTCTTCCAGTTCACACTCACATGGAATATTCGATGTTCAAAGTCCACATCAATGATCCACAGTTCCGCAAGGGGGGGAAGACGTACCCGCCTCACGAGCAATGGAAGAATATCGATTTCTTGAAATTTGCGAAGTTCTGGAACATCCTCGTTCATGGCCAATATCGCGCGATCACCGAGTCGAATCAACGCCTGTATTACAAACTTCCTTTGCAGCTGGAGACTCATCACAAGAAGACAATTCTATGGAAGTCCGAAATTTCGACATTGGGCGCTGGCGCCAACTTTGTTGCTCGAGCGCCGCTGATTGAGATGCTCAATTCACCTGCAAATTTTGTGGATTCCCTTCCCGCGCTTGCTCTGCCAGATGGAGAACTCGATCTCTCGGTATCTGGTTCAGGCTCGTATCTATTGCCGTGTTAATTGTAAATTTTTGCTCACATTTTAAATTTTGAACAGATGTCGTGGATCCGAGGTCGTTCAATCGCATGGCCACGCTCCCATTATCTGGCGAGCACCGCGACTCGGATTTCGATGACAACCCAATTTTGCAGCCGCCCTTCCACAACCTTTTCCAAAACCCAGAAAACAGCCAGATAAACCGAGATGCGGCAATGGATATCGATCCTCCGCAGTTCGTTGTGCCGATTCTGCACCAGACATTACTTCCAAATGTGGGGCCGGCGGCTGGGAGTTTGAAGAAGGCTCCGGACCGCTGTGCAGTCTGCGCATTCAGTAACTGCGTCAAACGGCATGAATGTCCCGGGAATGGGAACCGCAAGTTCTGTCGGTGCATGCATCCCCCAGCACCGGAAAAGGTGCGTAGGACTGAGGCGCAGATCCTTGCGTACCTCGAACGGCAGCGCAATGCGGCTTGAATAAAGTAGAACACTTACTCCCGTCGTAATTTTTGCTGTGGAAAATTTGAGGATGGAGCTATTGAAGAGCTGGATTTAAATTCACTTTTGTGTGCTTGCTGTCCGTGGGCTCATGCAGTTACAAGTCGTTGCGGTGGAAGGACGTCAAATAACCGAGTGCCGATCGATTCGATGGCATCAGCGCCAAAGATTAGATGGTCTTTTATCTTGAAAGATGATTGGCTGTCCCTAGTCTATTGGAGGATATTGCCCCCTGCCATAGCACATTGTTGGCCAAGCTTGTTTTTTAGATACTTATGATGTGTTTCTCCCCAATTGTTCAGGACCTGCTCATAGATTGTGAAATGGTCAGTGTTTTTTTGCCATTCATACCTGGTCTAGTTGGTAAATATGGTAGTCTTTTATTTTGAGTGTTTTCAAGCGGTCATGGGATCGAATCCCAGCAGTTGTAAATTTGGTCATTAATGTGTGTAATAATAATAATATGGTAATAGTAATTCCTTGTCTAGGGCACTTGATTTGTTTCTTCCCAATTGTTCAGGACCCACTCATAAATTGTGAAATGGTCAGTGTTTTTTTGCCATTCATACCTGATATAATGACTACTATCAGACCTATGGAAGCTATGAGTACTATGGTGGCTATCATGTCTACCCAACTATGGTAGACTGGGTGGTGTCTATGGTGGTCTATATGCTTGAAACCACCCCTCCACCCTGTCTACCATAGACAACTGTTTGCTTCCATGTCTATGACGACTATTTTGGTCTATCTGGGTCTATATTGCAACTTCAGATTTTCCTGATGAACTTGGGAAATTTGGCCGCTTTTCCTAATCTTTCCTCACTTTGCCATGATCTAAAATCCAGAACCAATTTGCCTTTAAATTAGGAAAGGAGATTTTTTCCTGATGATGATACCAATACGTCTTGGGAACTTTGACATCTTAGACATCTTTGATCTTGAATCAATTTGGGCCCGCTCCCAAGACTTTTCACCCAAGATCTAAGATGCTCATCCAAGACAAAGACTACCAAAGACGCCCACACCAAAGACCTAAGATGTCTTCCCAAGACAAAGACCATCAAAGACAGTGCCCTAAGACGAAAGACGCCAAAGACAAATGTGTTGTTTTACTGATGAGATTCTAACTTACTGACACCGATTGCAGCACGCAGCGCCCGTCACCTAAAAAGCGGAGA
>JARGXW010000743.1:0-65481 GCA_029204085.1 Mycena sp. CBHHK59/15
GCTCGTACTCGGGGGGGATATCAGCATCTTTTGGAAGGACGGCAACGTTGTCGTCCAGTTCCTGCATATGAAACGGAGCAGGTTCTTTACCCATTGGGCAGATTATATCGGGAGAGATAGGACGAGATTTGAACGTTTAGTGGAACCGTAAAATTAGCAAAAATTACACCGGATGATTGCTGTATGACTGAGCAGGGCAAAGAGTGGGATCCTGCAGCAAGGGAGCTTCAGAGATGAATACGTGACGTCAGATACCACTCGCGACCATGTGATCAGCAGAGAGTCGTGTCGGGCCGGAGTCCTCCGAGTCATAGCGAGATTGTTGGCTGTTCTCATCCGAATCTCTCGCTCCTCATGGTCGCTCCGGACACTACAAGTCATTTCCACTTGTTGAATTAGTGCTGTCTATCAGCCAACGGCTGGAATGTCCACAGCCTCGGTTCCGAAAGTTCAACACAGCCAGAACCCGAGTCATACAAACAGCTCGGCGCATTGGTATTAAAGACCTCCGATCCTACGTGCGTGTTCTAATGGACCAGACATTTGAGTCCGCCATCGACACCCTCCCCGATGAAGTCCTAGCAGCGATCCTCAAACTGGTGGCCGACCTTCCGGTCGCCTCCCACGAAAGGGTGAAACCCTTTCCCATCGCGGCCAGCCGGGTCAGTCGTCGTTGGCGCGCACTGACTCTGGCCCTTCCCGAGCTCTGGACGAACATCCGCATCTCTCACCACTCGCGGTCCTGAAACTAGCGGCTGTCTTCGTGCGGCGCTCTGGATCGCATCCCCTGGACATCAGCATCAGCCTCGAGGCATACATCCACAGATATGACCGCCCTGTGCAACGCACCTTTAAGACGTTGGACAGGGCGTTGGCCATCGTCGGTCCGCATATCGCGCGCTGGCGCAGGATTGCGCTCCGCGCAGGGGGGAATCAGCTCCGTGAATTATGCCGATTCATCCGCGATGCCCCCGTCGCCGCCTCCCGGCTCGAATCTGTCCATCTATCTATCGTGCATTATCCAGGCCAGTTAGACGACGACTTGGACGCGAGCTACCACTCCGCCCAGGCGGGCACTTTTTTTGAGATCAGCACATTGCGCACCCTCAGACTTAACAGCCCGTGGGACCTTAACAGCTTGACGTCGTTTCGGTCCCTCCATAGTTTGGACCTCGATATGCCCACAGTGGGTAGTTTTCCTGGCCTTCGACAACTTCTCAGTCCATAGTCCCCCCTGACCACCCTTGTCATCCGTAACTTTCTCCCTAAGGTCCTCGACATGCCCGAGGGCTGCATCGAGGCACCCACTATCCGCTCACTCGCGGTCGATATCCGCGCGCCTTTTCACTATCAGTACATCTCTTCCAGCGGCTTCGAAGCTTTCATGCAGGCATTCACGATGCCCAACCTCGAGTACCTCGAGATTGTTGGCGGCTTCACTGGGTCAGATGCAGAAGAAGCGTGCATCCGGGTCCCCGCGGACTGGGAAGCACCGCTCTTCCCCCACTTACGGACGCTCCGTCTGGAAGAAGTGAGTTTCGGCCCCCAGGGACTCGCGCTGATCCAGTCCTTCAGCCGCAACATAACACGGCTCCTTCTGATATACACGACCGGGAATAAACATTTATTGTCTCCCTCCGGCGCTGATGCGCCATGGCCGTTCAAGTTTCTGGGTTCACTCACAATCGAGACCTGCAGCCGGATCGTTGACCCGGGCTGGCTCTCTTCCTTCTTCGCGATGCGCGCTGGCCTGGGCGCGGATATGCGAATATCCAACCTCACACTTTCCTCCAGGTCCGCCGGCGTCTCCCTCCCCTCTCCCGTTCCCGAAATTCGTTGGCTGCGCGACGGGCCGTCGCATGGCTGCTCTGGGGAGCACGGCTTTTTCATGGACGACTTCGACATGCGCGAGAAGGACTTTGAGTACGTAGAGCCCCCGGCGTGGTTTCTTTCCTGTGGGTATAGCGACTGCGACTGGGGTCTGTGGTACTACGAGTCGATGGCTGAGATAGCGGAGGAATTCAAGATTACGGGAGAGTTGGTCAGGGCCAGGGGGGTGGTGAAGGAGAAGAGGAGACAGAGGAGGAAGAGTTTCGGGTGGGCGCTCGACTAAAAGTCGCTACGAAGATCACATGGTGGATTTTTGGGTCATGAAAAAAGGAGACTATCCAACATTGCGCCGTTGTTCCTATGTTGAATGTTAGTCATTTCGCTCGGCATAACTCGAATAAAATTTCCTCTTCAGGTAGATGGCGCTAATCCAACTGATTCCCTTTTACTCTTTCCGCAAGAAGTTAATGAACCCAAAACAGTCGATTATCGGGCCTTCTTTTCTTCCTTCCCTTATCTCAGCGGCGTTCTTTGCGAGTCTACGCGCCTCCGTGCTCGTCGCACGTAGCTTATCGCCCCGGCCACCTCAAGGCCACCTTGGCGCGAAGTCTTGGCAAATCAGCCCGAAAGAACCTCTTATTCCCAAGAGGTCGGAGGATCAGCACTGTTAACCACGAGGTCCTGATTGTATGTTCAGAATGCATCTCAAACTGCCAGCATAGAAATGGTGGAGCGATAAGCGTCGGGCTTCCGAGCTGCTTCCTTGTTCTTCCCTGGGCTCACTCGAACGAGTTGCGAACGAGGTTGCGGTGTGCTCCAGAATCCACGCTCATGGGTATGTGGCCGTCGACATGGATGGAAACTGACACCAATCCTTGAGAAGCTTCTCAGAACGTGATCGCCGACTTTGAAACAGGAGGACCTGATGTCAAAGGAGTCGTTGGCCCGGACTTCAAGGAGGCTAAAGACGACATGAGCGAGAAGAAGTCTTACCACGACGATGCAGTGCTAGTAACGGATCACGATGAATCGGAGGGTGAGGAAAAGCTTCCCACTGACGAGGAAAGAGGTGGGTCAATCCTCTTCCCTAACATCTTGCCGCTAATTAACCCACTCGTTTCTGTAGACACCCTCAGGTTGATCGCGGGAAAAATCCCATGGGCCGCGTACTTGATATGTCTGGTTGAATTCTGTCAGCGGTGATTTCTCTCTGATAGGCACCATTGCTGATACGAGTCTATACTAGCGGAGAGAGCGTCATACTATGGATGCACAGGAGTCTTCTCTGTCAGTGTTTATGTTATCCTTCCCTCATCATCTATCTCATGCATATTATTACAGAATTTTATCCAGCGCCCTGTCCGTGCTTATATCATTATTTTCTCATCCACCATCCTGACATGTTTAGCTTCCTGCCGGAGGCAACGGGGCCGGTGCACCACCGGCGGGAACCCAGGAGACCGCGGGGGCTCTTGGAATGGGCCTAGTTGCAGCGACTGGTCTCACCAAGACCTTCAGTTTTTTGGCGTATACTCTGCCCATCCTTGGCGGAATAATGGCGGATACTAAATGGGGTCGTTTCAAAACCATTTGTGTTGGTACTGCGATCGGCGCTGTTGCTCATATTATCTTGGTCGTCGGTAAGCGCAATTCCTACTGACGCACTACGCGTCAAGACTGACTTCGAACTTGAATCGTCCAGCTGCCATTCCTTCTGTAATAGCAGGGGGGCACGCAATTGCGCCTTTCATCATCTCGATTCTCCTGCTGGCGTTGGGCACTGGGTACATCTAAGTAATCTATCTTCTCTACGCGTCGAGGGCATTCCATCTAATGTTAGCCAGTCTTGCATTGCACCCATCATTGCCGACCAGTCAGTTGTCAAGGTCCAATCCGTCACCACTTTACCATCTGGAGAGAGGGTTATTATTGACCCTGGTGCAGTAAGATTTCCTCTGCAATTTCGCAGACCATTTGCTCATCGGACTCGCCTGCATAGACCATTCAAAGCATGTTGATGGCATGTACTCTTTTTCAATCTCAAGACCATTGTCAATTAATTACATCGCCTCTCAGATCTATTACTGGTCAGTAAATGTCGGTGCCTTCATGGCAGTTGCAACGAGGTATCTGCCTTTGTTCTTTCACACATCACTTTTGAAACGGTTTATTTGACCCATTTAGCTACTCTGAAAAGAGGATCGGATTCTGGCTCGCGTACCTAGTAAGTTCAAACGCGCCGTAAGCCGGCAATTACCACTGAATCTCCCAACAGATTCCCGGGATATTATACATGCTTATGCCCGTCATTTTGGTCATCGTGTATCACAAATTGGTTCGCTTGCCGCCGCAAGGCTCCGTTGTTCTGGATTCTTTCAAAGTCTTCAAGTGCGCTCATTTTATTCTCTCTCGATCCTGGGTTTTCCAGTATTTGACCGCCCACCAGAACCCTCTTTTCTCGGGCTGGTTTCAAAGGAATGTTGAAAGGTGGAGATAACTGGAACGTCGCCAAGCCTGTAAGTCCCATTTGGTTGTTAAATTCGCGGCATTCATTGTTTTTGATCTGGAACAGACACACATTGAGGCTTCCGGAGGATTAAAGAACAAGAGCTCTGGCTGGATCACATGGGACGACGGTGAGTTTTTGCTGCATAATACTTGGCTCGTGCTTCTCGCTGAACCACATGAAGATTTTGTCGACGAACTGAAGCGGACGATCAGCGCATGCAAACTTTTCCTGTATCTCCCCATATTCAACATGTGAGGCCCGAAGGCGAAGGTGGTACCCCAACCTGTTTCTAATTTTTTTGTAGCGCCGACGACGGTATCTCCAACATCCAGAACAATCAGGGGGCTTCCCTGACGACTAACGGCGCGCCGAACGATCTTCTGGGAAATTTCAACTCGCTTACCATCATCATCGCCGTGCCGCTTTTAAACTACGGGCTGTACCCCTGGCTGCGCAAGATGGGGATCAACTTCTCTCCCATCCGGCGCATCATATGTGGTTTCCTCGTGGCCGCTGCGGCCATGGTCGTCGGTGCCATTATCCAGTGGAAGATATACACCACATCGCCGTGCGGGTATTATGCATCCGACTGCTCTGTTGGAACGGGGGTGTCCTCGATATCCGTCTGGGTTCAAATCCCCCTTTACTCGCTCCCAGCTTTGGCGGAGGTGCGCCAAGTTCATTTCGAGGTTTATGCCCAAGTCCGACGCAGACATAGATTTTCATCAACGTCACGAGCTACGAGATTGCATACACCCGGGCACCCCAGCGGATGAAGGGCGTCGTTTTTGCGATTGTCCTCTTCATGAGTGCTCTATCATCCGCGATCACCCTGATCATCTCGCCCTCGTTTGTTGACCCCAACTTGATCTGGCCATTTGTCGGACTTGCCATCGCCCTTGTTATTTGTGCGATTCTCATTTGGACCTGTGCGTAGGTTCCCGGTTCTTTGTGAGACTTTTTGCTGACAAACCTATGCAGTCTTCCGCAAGATGGACGACGAGGAGGCCAGCATTCTTGCCATTGGGACGACACGCAAAATCGAAGGAGTCATGGATCCAGAGAAGAAATAAGAAGTCGAACATTTTACATGTAGCCTACAGCTCCGGATTCGAAACAAATTATCTGCTGCATGTCAAATGATTTTCTCGACTAAACACAGTTGCACCTCGATCTTAAATCACACGCTGACGGCCTCGTTGTACTTTTCACGGCGGGTGTAAGGGAAAGAATCGCCTGTACTGACGGTCCCACCGTTGCTCATGGCGAGTCCCACTCGAGCTTGATGCTCGGTTCCACTTTTGAACACCAGGTTTGAAACCATGTTCACGTCCGTTTCGGGGGCCGCATGGCCAATGTTTGCCCGGGAATTCAGGATCTGTGATTGAATCAATTCATGAACCGAAAACGGGACGAGATACCGACCAGAATGATACTGTTGGAATATATCTTGGATAGTTGGATGCAAACTGCCAAGTGATAGTTGGTTCCCTTGTATTGCACGAACAGGAAAAGGTCAGTGAGGGCGAACAGGGCGCAAAGAACGCCGGTTTCAACAGTTAGCTGAAAGGCGGCGCGTCGGTGAATCCGTCTGGGATAATAGAGCACATCGCGTACTTTGATAATTCGGGAGATGATGGCGTTCGTTCCCCCGAATCCCGGCTTCCGTGACTTGATCAGATAGAACATGGTACTAAAAACAATGACCAAGTCGCAGAAAGAGGTCGCAGAGAGCCAAACCTGGGGGCGTATATCAACCACGGTGTCGACTTTCACGCGATCATGCAAGACGTACAATAGTGGTCTTTATGTTATCGAACTGGAGCCTTGAAAATTTCTTCGCAGAGCCGATTTGGACGCCGCTCCATATACCAGCAGCTAACTGGACCATTGTGATCTATAGTAGACGTATGAGAACTGAGAGTTTTTGTGTAAGAAGTGAAGTGAAGTACAATTCCGATCAAGATGGGGATGTACAACTTGCGACTGATGATGTATATTCTCCAACCAAAAAAGAGTTGGCCCACACAGGCGACTGGATATACGGCTCAGTCAGAGGTGGAATAGTGGGAAGTTCTCACTTGTGGAGCCTATAATGGGGACGCTGAACCAGGCCCATCCAACTTCATCGAGAGCTTGAAAGTTGCCCCAGTCAGCTCCAAAGGTACGAATAGTATTTCGGGTGTCTGTTGCCGTCTGCAGGATCTCTGCCACAAGAATAAACACCACAAGTAGTTTCGAGAACTTCCGATCGTTGGGGAAAGCCAGGAAATATATGTCTACGGGGCGGAGGTTTGTCATACTGAATATAAAACTGCAGAACTTCAACCCACAGACTTGCACAAGAAGAGCACCAAGTAATGCCCAATTCAGAACAGTGCCAATGAACTAAAATGCAAGGATTAGACAGGCACAATTTCTGGGAGGAAAAGTCGGACAAGAGGGACCGTCCTAGCGAACATTTAAATGAGCCTCGCAAACAGGGGGAAAGCGCGTACTCACAGTTTTGCAATGTCCATCAGGAGAGAGCTTGGAAGTACAATAAGGTGAGTCTTTTCAAGCAACCAGTCTCTTATACTCGCTGTTACAGTGCCTCATCAATCCTCGATGGAGTACCAAGTATCAGGCGATCTTGATCGATTCGTTAGCTCTCGTCATTAGTTGCAGTATCTGAAGGTGTACAGGTAGAGGGGATGAAACACGTTGAGACTATAGTATCCACGATAATACCTGCATTAAGTGAAGAAGGGCTTAGTGGAAGGTGAGCTGAGTTAGTAGGTGGCCAAGGCGTTGAAAACCTTGCATCCATTGCTCGCGGCATCACACGACTGACAGTTGGAAGAATTCCCCTTGATCTATTCAAGTAACGGAATGGGCTCACACAATCAATGTTTGAGAGTTCTATCTTCCTCTTATCATGACTACCAAAGGTAGGTAGGTAGGTGTATTCCGGCGCGGTCCCGTTAAGAAACAGCCAGGGCCCGTAAGGAGTCTGAGAGAAAGCGATAAATAGGCAGCATTACAGAATTTGAAGGTGTGGTGGCCCCATGACACAACCTATAGAGAAGATTTTGGGAGCGCCGACTCTTGACTCGGAACGCACGTTGGCACAGCGGCAAGGCACATGGAGATTTGCGATTGATATCGATTTCGAGTCCCGAACGATTCCCGACTCGGAGCGTCCATAAGGTGGAGCCTGGCAGAGCTGGGCAAACGCTCTAATGACATGCAGTCAATACTTAGAGGTGCCACAACGGCCCAGAGTCGGAATGATTGTACGTACACTGTACGGCACAGCAGCAGGTAGATAGGTAGGTAGGTGGAATTACACGCGTACGGCCTCCCGCTCAGGAACACCGGTTTCCAAGAAGTATCCCGAGGTAAACGCTCTAATTTAGCGCTGTGTTGGAAAGTCTGTGTTAAATAACAGGAACTTTCTCACACTGTTATTAACATGTTAATTACATTTCTCACATCCAAGGCTCCGGGACGTATGTAATTAACCTGTGAGAAAGTCCAAAAATTGCCAGCCGTCTGACCCGCCTCCGCTATTTCGCTCTGGCAACTCAATAGTTCCTATAGTGCCCCCAGCCAGCTTGGATTTCGCTGTTTAATCCCGTTTTCGCCTTGCACCAGTAGCGCCGTGATGCTGATGTGACATAAGCCTGATCCGATCTTCACCAATTTTTTGCGCTCATTCTCAGTGTCGGCGCGCCGAATTCTCCACTCCATGGACAAGGGACAGCAAGAGGCTCTTCTGAAGCTACATCAGAGATTTATCACTGAGGAAGCCTTCGGCCTCACTGAATTTGATGATGGAGTAAATACTGTCCTCCCCGATCAATCCTCCGTCGAATGGCAGACATGGCATGCTCACGGCGCTGCTCTCATCACCGCCTGGGAGCTCATAGTGAAGGACGGCACAGCCGGCGAATGGCCTGAGGTGTGTTCTTGCCAGTGCTCGGCACCTTGACGTGGACTAAATTTGGAGATTTAGCCGCCGCTGTCCTCGGACACGAGAAGCACCCCTGGGAACGCTCTATCCCAGCTCAATGGGGAAAGCAGGCGCGACGCTGAGAGGCTACGACGCGCCTTGGAGGATTCCGGTGTTTTGCCAGCTGATGGGGAGGTCGGGCCTGTCTGTCACGCAAAATCCATCTATGCGAGGCATATCGAGAAGCTGAAGAATGCAGCCAAAGGCAAGTACGGTCGTAAACACGACTTCTTGGCAGATGAGTGTGTTATTGCGAGAACAGCTTCGGCTACACGTAGGGATGGCACTACGAAGGAGGATACTTGCACCTGGTGCATTGCTTGCAACAAAAAGATGGCGGGGCATGATCCAGTGCGAATAAAGACTCATGCTCATCAGTGCCAGGTAGGGCCATGTAAATTTATTCTGGATAGTGTTCTTATACCGGTGCAGACATTACAGGCCAAATACCACGACTTGTGGATCTTGGTCGACCATGAAAGAGGTGGAAGCTCTCTTTCGACCGCATTGGAAGAAGGAAACAGCAATGCTTTACCTGCAGTTCGTAAGGCTGTTGAAACCCCGGCCTCGCAAGCTGTCCCCAACCCTGCTGCCAGTACACCTGGTGCCAGCCAGGGCATCCGTGAATATTTCGCTCCCACCAAAATTACACGCGAACGCCAGGCACAGATCGATCTCTTGTTATTCAAGTTCATCATTTGCTGTGCTATTCCGTTGTCCCTCCTCGGCAGCCTGTTCTTCATTGAATTTGTTCTCGCGCTAGCACCCAATTACAAAGTCCCGGAGCGCTCGGCATTCTTTGCTCAGCACATCACCAGCGAAGTCGCCGCAGTCGGACAAAAGCTGGAAGCGTTCTTGAGCACAAAAACACATATGACCTTCTCACTGGACGGTTGGAGTACACACCACAAAGACGAGATCTATACCTGTCATTCAACCATTCCTAGTCGAGGATCATTCTTTGTTGGTGGCCATGTTTTCAAGGGTGTGTCAATTACCGGTGAAGCACTTTGTAATGTTGTGAAAGGGGTGAGTGCGGAAATCATGTCGCTTTCAATACTAATTTTCCTCAACAGATTCTGGAGATGTTCGATCCACAGAAATATAGCGCAATTGCGGGAGATGGTGGCCCGAATGTACGTGCCGCAAAACATCTTATTGTCGTGTATTTTCCTTGGATATTAAATATTTATGATCCCTGTCACAACCTCAATCTTCTGATGAAGGATCTTGGGGCGCTGTTTAAGAAGGTAAGTTATCCATTGTGGGAGGCATTAAACTGCTAACACATCCAAGGACCTTATTGTTGTGAGCGGGCTGTCGAACTATTTTGGCAAGTCCAACTACGGCACATACCATCTGACCGTAGAGCGGAAAAAAATGAACATCAGCGAGGGCATGAAATCAAGCTCGGAGACTCGTTTTTCAACCACATTTATTCAATCATTCACCGTTCATACCTGCATGCCCGCGATCAATGTACTTTACCGATCCGGAATTCTTCGTTTTGATACGAAAGCGGTGCGGGTTTTGCTCTCGGGTCCCGTACATAATTGATTTTGGATTGGGAAACAGACTAAATTTCTTAAAGGCTTCTTGGGGGAAACATCGGCACATTACGCATTTATGGCAAACCTCTTGACAATGATCCAGTTACTTCGTGCACCCGCAAATGGGATCCTGACCCTAGAAGGCCAGAATACGACCTGCGCTGATGTCTTCTATGTCTGGGTTTGCATTGCATGGCAGCTAGAGAAGGTACTTTCCGATCTGCAAAGCAGCGCCGGACGCCACCGTGCCAAGGTTATTGAAATCTACAATACTCGTTTCGCCCAAATGATGGATGAATCTTCTTGTCACATCTTTCTCCTTGCGTACTTTCTCCATCCAAGTGCGTTGAACGGTCCACGCCTGTATTAATTCTCATGGATTTCAGTGTTTCGAAAATTTGGTGGTCTGCAGTTGACCATGCCAACGTGCCGAAATGGAGAACAGCTCACCTCAGCCCAGTATCCGCCGCTTTTTGTGATACTCTTCAAAGCTGCGATGCAAGTACTGAAGGGTGAACAGCAATGTGTTGATAGCGGCGGAAAGGAAGAAGCTGTACAGTTAAAAGAGGAACTCATCCGCTACGCATACAATCAGACACCATTCGATAGCCAGCACTGGGACTCGTCGATGAAACCACTTGACTACTGGACCAAGCTTTCAAATGATTCAAATGCGAAACAGATCAGCATAAATCCTTCATTTTTTATTCAAAAACACTGTCCCTGTGCTAAAGTTTATTCAGAGAATTTCTGTCAAGATCTTTTCGATTATGCCATCTGAGATCTGTGATGAACATACTGCATCGCGTCTCGGCTGGTTTAATGCGGCCCGCCGGAGCTCAATCCTTCCGGAGAATCTTGTCAGCTGCGCTCAGCTCTACGATCACTACACAAACAGTATTTCCGAGGGTGATTACACTCATCAGGCCCATGTTGTTCTTGACAAGGTCCTCACTGCCACCGGTAGGCAAAGCAGATCGGCACCATCCTTGATGGATCTGATCCATGAGGAGAACATCTCTCCATCCGCGGTCGACCAGGAAGCCATCGACGAATTGCTATTCAATCATCCTGACCCTTATGATATTGCAGAAACAGATCGTCTCAATTTCGGGCCTGCAGTGGTTCGCTCTCAAACTGTGTTTGCGATCACACAGTATATCAAGTTGGAGAGCCCGGTGTTGGTGGAACTGATGGAGCCTTTGAAGACGCCAGCGTCGACCGTTGGAAGCACCGCAGCTCCCTCGAATGCTACTCCAGCAGGTCACCCAGACGACTGGAACATGGACGACTTCCTGGCGTAGTTTCTAACATGACTAAGCTGTTATAAATGTAAATAACATGTTAAAAACCCCAAAATTTTCTGCGCTGTGCGCGGTGACATCATGTTAGAAAAAACCTTGTTATATAATGCGAGGGGGGGAAACCATCTCACATTTCTCACACCACCGATTTTGATTCCAACACAGCGCTACGAGTCTAATTACATCATTGTCCCTGGGCCTCTCATAGCCGAGCTCACGGTCGCAGCCTTCGGTTGAAACACCTAACTCACCGCGGTAGAACTACCAGAACACAAAAAAGCAAGTTAGCACAGCAGAAACAGTGATGTCGACGTCAGGCCCCGGGAAGCTCCACCAAAGGGTGCTCCGGAAATTGGGGTTTTTGAGGGCGAAAAATCGAGATTTCCTTCTCTGGAATTGGGGTTTTTGAGGCCAAAATTCTTCAAGGTTGCTCTGCCCTTGGGGTTTTTGAGGCAACTTTTTCCCACATTCCTACATTTCCCTTTGGAGCATGAGGTTTAGGTGAAATATTTCGCCCTACGGCATTACCTGACGACGGCTGATCATTGACTCCGGCAATTCGGCACATGGCAGCCCATCGGCGTTTAAATACGCTAACGTGACTCAAAATTTTCCAATTGCTATGCAGCATGGTGGTACAGTACGGTCTCAAGTTCTCAAGTCTTGAGGCTCATGGATTCTCGGTCCAATGATGTGCTGGCACTCTTCAACATATTGCGCCATAAGATTCGGGGCATGCAAATTGGCTCAGACGAACTTGCGCCACTTCAAAAGAACAGGAAACTCAAAGTTCCATCAATGCTCTGGGCGCCTTGATTCAGTTGGTAGCGGACAATGCCGGCAATAGCAGCTTTGCTGTCTTGTTATTACAAGAGCGCTCACATACACACTCATGCGAAAATCGAACACCTAATCTATAATCTAGGAAAGGACACATTCGAACGGGGAAGTACAGGAGTGCATCGAATGTTGGCTTCCCATGCTGCATTGTGTTGGATAATCCTCACAAAACCAGGTCCTGTTGCCAAGGAGGCGAAGAAAGTAACGCTTGTCGGGATGGAGACCCGATCAGTAACTACTACTCCTATTCAGGTTACTCATATACCCGATTCCGACGAACTCGTACCTCAGTCGTTTACCACTTCCGTGACCGACTGAGGTATGTGTTCTATTTACTGTTCCATTCCTACTTACTCACGGACCTGTTACCTGTAGAACTCATATATATTTCTCTGTCTACAGGTACTTACTTGACTCCAATAGAGTCGTTTACCACTTCTGTGACCGACTGAGAACTCATATATATTTCTCTGTCTACAGGTTATGGGTCCCGTGTGTTGAACATACACAACGACTCAAATATACTCTATCATTCCACTGCGCATTATTCTGCTG
Source organism: Mycena sp. CBHHK59/15 (assembly GCA_029204085.1). NCBI lineage: Eukaryota > Fungi > Basidiomycota > Agaricomycetes > Agaricales > Mycenaceae > Mycena > Mycena sp. CBHHK59/15. The sequence goes on from JARGXW010000743.1 coordinate 12,583, forward strand.
CCCGAAACGATACATCGTCTTACCCCTAAACATGGCAAACCCTTCGCAATTCCTACTGCCTGAAGAGCAGAGGTTCAACGGGATAAACTATGCCGACTTCGTCTTGGTGTTCCTCCCCGGTGTTGAAGGTCGAGGATTTGCTGGGTATTTGGACGGCACGACTCCGAGACCTACCCGCACCGCTGCAGCGACGGCAGCGACTGCGACTGCAGCCGCTACAGCAGCGGGAACTACATTCTCCTATACCGAACCTTCCACCCCAGTGCACTCGGCAAACCCATATCTCGAGGAGTACATCATGCGTTCGCAATGGCTCAAGTCCACCATCCTGAATAACATCATCAGTCCGCGATCACTTGGATTGAACACAACAGGAACCCCAAAGGAGTTGTGGGACTCACTCGTCAGCGCCTATGGCACAGCTACCGTTGTCGGTCGTATGAACGCAGAGGCTCAGCTTGCGGCGTGCAAGTTTGTGAATTTCGCGGCCGACCCCAACCCTGTCAATGCCTACCTCAAGGCGAAGGCAATTGCCTGGGGGAATGCCGTTAACCAAGGTGTTGCGGACGACTTGCCCACGTACCTCACATCGCTTGTCACCGGACTCACCCACGAATTTATCCCTATCGTGGGATTAGTCATGGCTGCGAGCAATCGCATCGAAGCTGAGAACCATATCCGTACCTTCAAGGGTGTGGTGGATCAAGTATCGACGCAGAGTGCTACGGCAACCACAGCAATGGCGGCGGTGGCTCCCGTGAGGTGCGGAAATTGCAAACGCCGCGGACACAGCCATCCGGACTGCTGGGCACCCGGTGGCGGTAAAGAAGGGCAAGCCCCAGCATGGTTTGGCAAACGCGGAGGCTGAGGCGGGCAAGGCGGCGGAAACGGCGGGGGTAACCAGACACCCGCCGCAAATGCAGTCTTCACGAGCGTGGTCGCGCTTGCAGCAATCATCCCTCAGCGGGTTCGTGTCGAAAACCCACTCGCCTACTTCGAGGAAGCCGAGCCCCTCGAGTTTGTCATACCAGATATCGAGCCGCAGGAGTTTGTGGTGCGCGGGGACGTGTCGAGCGTCGCGTACGTTACGACGGCGACACCAGTGTCATACAAGGTGGTTGATGGTGCTGTGCCGACTTTTCTGGATTCCGGAGCGTCAGATTATTGCTTTGTGAATAAAGCCGACTTCGTCACGTACAACCCCACGTCCCGCAAAGGCCAGGCTGCTCTCGATAAAGACGGCCATTTCGACATCCTAGGTGAAGGGATGGCCATCAAGGAGTTCATGAATGGTGGCCATATGGTCAAACTCACCTTCGAGAACGCCATCCACACTCCCGACTTGAACACGAACCTTATCTCCGTGGGGAAGCTTGACGAGGCTGGGTACACCACCACGTTTGGGGGAGGCCGGGTTTCTGTGCTGAACGTCAAGGGCAAAGGCTTCACCTGCAAGAAAGGGGTGAATCACTTGTACCAGCTTGGGGGAGATGCAGTCGAAGTTAGGGCACAACGCACCGGTACCACAGCTTTGGCAGCCTCCATTACCCTCGAGAACCTCCACCGTTGCCTCGCCCACTCCGACCTGCAGACCATAATTGAGATGTACAGCAAGAACCTAGTTGATGGGCTTGTCATCGGAGATCGTACCCTGCATGGGCGGTGTGTGAATTGCATTCACGGGAGACAGAAAGCGCACCATCATAATAAACTCATCGCGCCCGAAGGCACCGAGGCCGGGGACCTTGTGTGCATCGATCTGTGGGGTCCAGCGCGAACAGCGTCCCGCGGGGGAGCGAGTTGGATGATGATGGGTGTTGATGCATCCAAGAAAGTTTGGGACGGCTATTTCCTGCGGACGAAGGAGGCCCAAGGGACGTTGTCAGCGTTCGAAGTCTTCGTGAACCGGGTGGAGAGGCAGACCAATCGCAAAGTCAAACGGTTGCGTGTCGATGGCGGGGGGGAGTTTGTCAAGGCAGATTGCTGGGACAAGTGGCTCAAGGAGCGCGGCATTATTGTCGAGCTGACAGCTCCTCATTCCTCATCTGCAAATGGCATAGCTGAGCGAGCCATTGGGACCACGATGGCCGATGTACGCACCCTTCTCGACGACACTGGACTGCCCGACTCTTTCTGGGCAGAGGCCGCGGCTTACTCCATTTACACTCGAAACCGCATCCTCTGCAAAGCCGGCTTCATCCCTATTTCTGCTTGGACGAAGCAGCGTGTCGACGTGTCCCACATGCACCCTTTCGGATGCAAGGTGTTCGCAGTGATCCCGACCGACGGTGACGGCCATCAGACCAACGGCAGAAGCAAATTAAGCGACCACGTCGTCGAAGGCGTCTTGCTCGGCTATCTTGGTGGCGATGCAGGCTACAGGATCCTCACCGACGGAGGCAAAACTATTAATGCCCGCGATGTCGAGTTCGAGACGGAAAGCCCCATCGTACACTGGAGGGCGAGGTCGAGGTCGAGGATGAGACTGCTCCCATCACGACCGCCGCTCTTCCCCCACCCATCAATCCCACGCCAAATGTTATTGCTGATGCTGCCCCTCCGCTTGCAGCAACTGCGCCTGAGCCGCGTCCCACCCGTAACCGCATTCCCACTGAGCGCATGAAGGAATCTATCGCGTCCGAGCAACGTTTCGAGGAGGACAAGGCCGGCGGTGCAGCGTACACAAACGAGCGTGCAGCCAAGAATGTCCCTGCGCGTGCTCTAGCGGCGGATGCCTCTGGCCCCCCTACGAGCTGGGACCCCCCTCGGAACCAACGTGAAGCTATGGCGAGTGACCCTATCCGCTGGCGCCGTGCAGAGGACAAGGAGATCGATATGATGGTTTTGCATAAGGTCTGGGATTTGGTCGAGGCACCTCCCGGCGCGAACATCATGGGCTCTATGTTCGTCTATGACTACAAGTGGGACGGCGATGGCGCATGGGTCGGCGACAAGGCGCGTTTCGTTGGTAAAGGGCCGTCGCAAAAGAAGGGTGTGGACTACTTCGAGGTCTGGGCCGGGGTCGCGAGGATGGAATCCATTTGCTATACAGCGGCTTTATGTGCTGCGTATCGTCTCACTCCCTTCATTGTCGATTTTACCTCCGCCTACCTCAACAGCGATACAAAGGAAACCATCTATATGCGCCAGCCCAAGGGCCACGAAGTCGTCGGATCCAAACACCTCGTCTGTCGCCTAAACAAGTCTATCTACGGCACGATGCAAGGAGGCCACGACTGGTACGAGGAGCTCAGCGGCGCCTACGCAGACCTCGGCTATTACACGTCGTGCGCAGACCCTTGTGTCCGCACCAAGTGGAAGGACACCGACAACTTCGTGATTGACAACAGCTACACTGATGACATTTTCGGTGTCGCATCGTCGAAGGAGATGGCGGAGGAGGGGAAGAACGACCTCGCGAAGTGCTTCGACATCAAGGACGTCTTCCACAAGCACTCGCTGCTGGGAATGAAGTTCGAGTGGGACGAGGAGACTGGTATCATCCGCCTGAGCCAGCGTGCATACTTTGAAGAGATGCTCACTGAGTTTAATCTGCAGAATGTCCGCACGCGCTCCACCCCACTGCCCTACGGCGTCGTCTTCTCCAAAGCCCAATGCCCGAAGACGGCAGAGGAAGCACACAAAATGGAGGTGTTCCCGTACCAGGCAATTCTCGGGAAACTGGGATGGGGAAATGCGACTACTCGGGCCGACCTAGCTCACGCGGTACACATCCTAGGCCGTTTCCAGAAGAACCCCGGGATGGAGCACTGGCATGCCCTCTTGCACTGCGTGGGGTACATCCGAGCAACGCTCGATTACGCGCTGGTGTACACGCCTCCTCCTGCGGGTGTGAGCCCCGAGGACTGGCTGAAGCCAGTGTGCTTCGTCGATTCCGACTTCGCGGCATGCATCGACACCCGCCGGTCGATATCGGGCTACGTGACTGTCAGCGCGGGCTGCCCCGTCGACTGGAGCACGAAGCGCCAGGCTACTGTCGCGTTATCGACTACCCAGGCGGAGTATACGGCGCTAACGCGCGGTGCACAGCAGAGGATGTGGAGCGCGTCGTGGTTCTCCGAGGTCGGGTTTCCGCAGGAGGGCGCAGCGGAGATGTACGGGGACAACCTAGGCTCCGTTCAGCTTACGAGCAACACCCGCCAGCACCACAAGATCAAGCATATCGACATCAAGTATATGTTTCTGCGCGAGCTTATTCACGACGGCGTGATGACGGTCCAGCACATTGCAGGTGTCGATAACCCCGCCGACATTTTCACCAAGGCAGTGCCTGCCGTTACCCTCAACAAACACTTGACGAAGCTGGGTATTCGTCGTTCGGAGACGTAGAACCGTTCGTGTCTGGGGGAGTGTCGGGATGGAGACCTGATCGGTAACTACTACTCCTATTCAGGTTACTCATATACCCGATTCCGACGAACTCGTACCTCAGTCGTTTACCACTTCCGTGACCGACTGAGGTATGTGTTCTATTTACTGTTCCGTTCCTACTTACTCACGGACCTGTTACCTGTAGAACTCATATATATTTCTCTGTCTACAGGTACTTACTTGACTCCAATAGAGTCGTTTACCACTTCCGTGACCGACTGAGAACTCATATATATTTCTCTGTCTACAACGCTGAAACTTGGAAAGGGAACATAGCTTAAATAGATCAGCGAGTGGAAAATGCGAGCAGTGCGAGGGAAAAATCGGCCATTTCGTGACATTTTTGGCGGGGTCACGTATGTGATGCATGACACTCGTGATCACCCCGCTCCGACTTGAGGTTTTTGAGGCAGTGTTGGCTTAAGCTTTAAGGCCTTAATTTGATTAAGGGTTATTAAGGCCTTAACTGTTAAGGCTTAACGGTCTGGACGACGCTGTTAAGGCTTAAAGGTCTGGGCTGCCCCATGCTGAGCCGTCGGGGAACCCCGGATGAATATATTTCGTTTGAACGATAGTCTCTGACTTCTGGAGGTTGAAATAACTGCATACACTTTTTGGCTTGTCAATGAAGCCTGCAAACTAAAAACCTGCAGCTTTGGGCCTCAATCATGCAACGAACGGCGGCAGAATTGATGGAGTTGTTGACCGAGGAGAAAGACAATGGTAGGGCCAACGAATGAGCCACTTGATCTTCTGAAAATGAGTGAAGGCTGAATAATCACTTGCTATAACCCTTGTTATGGTATACCATGCTCTACAGCGGCAACAATGGGTGTGAGAAATTATTTCCCAAAACGGACTTAAGGCCTTAATCCTGCCCTTAAGATTAACCCTTAAACCTTAATAACCCTTAACGGCTGGGGAGGCTGAGGTTTAACCCTTAATTGCCAACACTGTTTTGAGGTCTGGGACGTGGGGTTTTTGGGGCCAAAATTCAGGGTTTTGCCCGGAGCACCCTTTGGTGGAGCTTCCCGGGGCCTGTCGACGTCAAGGTTCAAGAAGTTGAAACTCCGCATGCCCTGATTCGACTGTCCAGACCCATGTTCCAATCTTTTTCTGGTTGTCTCTTCTATCCGGCCCCGGTCTCTATTTGCCTCCACTGTTCACTGTTCAAGGGTTTGGCAAAATCCTCCATTTTGGTTGACAGGTCCGCCTCAAAATGGCACAGATGTGGTGCCAAAACAAACGAGGTACGAGTCTCTCCCGTTGTAGTCACGTCTGTCTAGGTGAGACTAGCGGCAGGCTCCAACTATTCTTTTACATTTTCTCCATATATGTCACCAGATGACATTGCAATTTCTTTCGAATTATCCTGAGAGCTGAATAATGGTATCAAGAAGATTTTCACCACAGTTTACCATTCCCGTGTTACAGCCCTCCGAGTCGTTGGAACTCTTGGGCATGAAATATCGTGCAGCTCAACCCCTATTCCAATGTAACCTGCATATGACGTCGCCTCTCAATCCATCGTTCACCAGGCATCATATGTCATTGACTTGACGATGGATGTTTCGGTGTAAAACCAATGTACTACCGCTGCGACCTTGACGCAAACCTCTTAGGATAAACTTAATTAGTATCGCCACAGAAGTCGGATATACAGATGATGCATATACATGTTCAAGGAATGGGAGCCCTTGCTGCATCCTTCTCCTTAAGCAGCACCCTTTCAACGTTTGCTCCGAGAAAGGCACGGTCTTCGAGACTCATGAATGGCACCTTGGAAGAATATCCGACCTCTGCGGAACGAGCGCTGAGAAACAGTTTATAAAAATGACAGAGGACATACTAAGACTCGGATATTGTAGCGGAAGCTCGTCACTTCGAATGGGAAGTGTTGTGAGATCGAGAGGGAAGGACGGTCCAATCCATGCACGACGATGCTCGTGATCCCTGTTCAAATTGAGCCTGTTGTTATCTGAATGGATAACTTGGCATACTCTCGCTGTTGATCATAGATTGTTAAAACATAGTTCTATTGTGTAGTTAGGCACTCACTTCGTCACGAGTCACTGGGTGGACCAAGATACTTGCGATACGAAATTTCAACATGTGTTTCGCTGAAGAAGGGCAACAATTACCTGAGCGGACCGCGATTCATGCAAAGGTAAGAAAAGACCGAGGAGAACGTCTCTGATGGGACCCAAACCTCATACGAACCTATCGAAGGGCATGACTATCACTGCAAGAGTGTCTGTGGTATGGCGCACCGACTGGATGTGGGCCGATTGGATCTGTGTTCACCCGGAACAACGGTACAGCTATGAAGGCACCATCGCGTCTCAATCGCAGCACGGCATCCCGTAGCTCCAATGCAGCATGGTGCTCTTCAGCGTTCCCTTGGTGGAAATAGATATCTGGATAAGGATCTCGGTCAAAAGGCTCGGCAAGTTGAATGTTCAAGCTCATACGGAAGTGCCATTCCCTGTAAACAGTGGGTTAGGGGTCCCAAAGATGTAAGGAAAAGAGGTCCCAACTTGATTTCAGACTCTAACACGGCCTTCAGATCCGTTGGAGGCTTTCGCGCCACTGGCATCATGGTGGCCCAGTGTTAAGAGGTATATGTTTGCTCCTAATTGACTACAGTCCCATCAACTTCAAGCCTTCCGGAACTTGTCCAGAGCCGCGACCACCATGAGTCGGACCCGACGTTCGTCATTTCTAACTTCCACGACTTGCCTGAGCCACTTCAGCTCATGCGAAATTTTATTTCTGGGTTGAGCCTTCTATTTATTTTTATTTTACAGGTCGCCTTATCTCTACAATATACGAGAAATTGAGCATCATTGGCAGTCGGAAATGTCAGTGGCATCGAGCACAACTCTGTCCAGTATGAGGTGTGTGTCCTCTCTGAATTCATTTTCTCACCCACTTTGTCTTTCTTCTGGCCTCAGCGATGCTGCTGTTCCATACGACATCGTAGATTTGATTCTGGGTCACAGCCGGCCATGTCATACATGAGACAGTAGAGGCTGGTCTGCAGGCCCATCCCATCGACCACACTCTCCGTACGAGTTGGAGCGCCGTCCTCGCTCTTGCAGGTGTGTCCACAACCTTCCGCACTATCGTTCAAAAGATCATAGCATGGGCGTTTGGAATTTCTCTCCTACGCGAGACTGAAAAGCATACTTTTTCTCTTTGTTCTGCATTATCTTCTCTGAGAACAATATTCTTCCAGTATCTTCTCCTGGCATATGGAAGGTTCTGCTTCCTGTTGCTTTTCGGAGCCGCTACCTTTGCGGGTGCAGTCATGAATCCGCCTACCGTCTGGAACTCTTCGTTCATAGAAGCATATGGCTATTGTTGCAAAGTTAAATATCGCTCCTATGGATTGGTGGAACTCGATCAGTCCGTTGTCGGGGTCTGCATCCGAGATCCACTACGCTCTCCGATATTGTGAGCCCCGCGGGGCTTTCGTAGCCCTTTGCAAACAAACTCCGTGTCATGTTGCAATCATGTGTGTCCGTTTACATGCTCCAGAAAACTAAACAGCTGACCGCACCTTGCGTTTAGTGCCCACGATAGAAAATGATTAGTTAGGTCCTTTGCGTAGCCGTCCATCAACTTCAATACATCTCATTTTCCCACTGGCTGAGTTTTCAAGGCACGCCCGAGTGAATGCGCCGTGTATCTGTCCAGGTACGCGCGCGCGGTGACACTCACGGACACCTGACAGCAACGTGATGGGGCCACATATTGTCTCTAGCGGATATCCGCTAAAAAGTCTGTTCAATGACAATTGTCAGGACGTCGACATGCGTCTATCAAAAACATGTGCCTGACGCACTATCAAACCAGCGGGGGGACTTCTAGATAAAAAGGCACGCCTAATATGCAGTCCAGTTCTGTAAGGTTCTGCACGCACGCAATGAAGTATATCATCCTTCTCTTCGCAATCGGAGCTTCTCTCGTCACTGGAGCGCCGATCTTACAGCAGGCGCGGAATGTGAGTTCATATAGCAAAGCACGGTATCACAGTGGCCTAATAGATTTTGCAGCCCGGGTCGGGATCGTTCGATCTCGCCGTCGAAAAACGGAATAAAACATCAGTCGAACCTGCTGTGCGTAACTGTGATATTTGTCTTTTTCAGTCTTGAGCTGACGACTATCTTTTTCAGGTCCACCCGGTGCAGGTAAGATGATTAGGTCGCGTGGTGGTCAAATTGCGTGGCTGATAAATTCTAGGACCTTGAGCCTGTGAACATTGACTGGACAGTCGATGGTAACAATAGTGGTAAGAACCGCAATGTTCATCTCGTTATGCTGTCGTCATATTTAATCCAGCCGTCAATTAGGATGGACCGTGGACGGAAATAATTATGGGTGGCACATAGGTTAGGTCGTGAAGCCGGAGGCTCAACTGAGGCTACATAGAGTTCATCAGTCTTCCCAGTCCGAATCCAACACCACTGCGGTTGGAAACCTATAATTAAGTATGCGATCTGGTATTATTGGGGAAATCTCAAGAGCAGAGCCTTGCCACGGCTGCATGAGTTAACGTGTTGCATCTGTCAGTGTCAGATCAGATGGTGAGTACCTGAGATAATGGACGAGCCGACGGGCGCATTCTTTATATAAGGGAGCGGACCCTCTATGATTCTGCCTCTGAAAATGAGGCTCCTCATTCTGTTCACCTTCATTTCGCTTGTCATTTCCGCGCCATTCATCGAGCCCGAGAATGGAATCCGTGATGTGAGTACTCACATGAGCACGCAGGGCTGGTTCTAATTTTTCTTGGATATTCTCTAGCCTATGATTGCGGACGACATCGCCGACAAGCGTGGAAACGCCGTCGCCGACACTGTAAGTGTTCACCGGCTCTCCTGCGACGTTTATGAATTCAAAGGCCATCCATAGATTGGTCCAAACAATGTGCGTAAACGAGTCAAAGAGTTCTCGCTTGTATTACGACTGACCATTTCCCCCCCATCGCAGTCCATTGTCGACTCTGAGAATGTTGGGTGGACAGTGGATGGAAACAATGTCGGTGAGTTGATTTCGGCTCCTCTGTATTTTTTAATCCAAGTTATTTACCACCAGCAGGATGGACTGTGGATGGAAATAACTACTATTGGACCGTAAAGGGAGTGGATGAGATGGAGGCGACAATAATCTAATTTAGCACTCATGAGAGGAGACACCATACCTGTCCTTTTCCACGTTGCCGACTAGACTCGAGCTAGTACAGTACCTACGGCGCGAGATCTTGAAGACAGTTGTTCGATCAATGCGCGCATGCTGTTGATCGACTGCAAAGAATCGCTATGTACTCTAGTTGCCGACATCAATTGGTCACGGCAAGGTCACGGTGCTTTCAAGCCAAAAGGTCACGGTGCTTTCACACTCATGTGAGTAAGAAATCCGAGTGTTCTCCTCTGAGTACTGTATGAGTTTCTGTAATCTTGCTATAGAATGCTACCATGTGGGCCTGTGAAGACTTCTAAAAGGTCCGTTGCCTTCGATTCTTAGTTCCATGGGTCAAGAATCACCGTCATTGTCAAGGAAACTCTCTTGATTCCCATTGCGATTCTTCACTTGGGATTTTAGCCTTCACTATGCCACCACGGCCCTCTCAAGACCGAAACTCTGCTGTGCTTCGCGAGCCTTTACGGGCATCAGTCCTTGATGTCTTCCAACAACTTGGTGCACTTGACAATGATAGCGGCATCGTGGAATGGATGTTCCCGGAATTCCACGAAGAGAAAGAACGGGAAAGGTCCCGGGTTAAACTGCCAGAGCCTGTAGAGGTCCCTTTAAATTTGTCTGAACTTGAAGAGCCTATTCGCAAGTCTAGGCCATCACGCTTCTTCAATATCCGGTCAAGATCTAGGTCAAAATCCCGAGCTAAGCGGGACCCCCCAAGCTCATCTCCCAATGTGCGGAAAGATGCAGAGGTGCCTGCGACGCCTCCACCTATATCCCATCCAACGAAACAGACAGCCACTAGCCCTGCTCAGGCTACCGATCCCAAAATTCGAAAGCCATCCCTGTTCTCTCGCAGAATGGCAGCCCCGGGCCAGTCGCTCGACCAGCCCCGGCCGTCGCTTTCGGACGAGGAATGGCAGCAGATTACGATGACAGGATCGATCGCAGATTATGAGACGAATCCCTTCCTCGGTACCAATCCGCACACTAATAGCGTTGACGATGTCCGTGTTTAAAGACTCCTCCGTATCCCTTTCCTCGCTCACTCGTCTTGCAACGTTGTATAGGCAAGGACCGCGAAGCGTGATGGACTGCAGAAACAGTTCTCCAGGTTCACCAGTAGCTTCACGCGATCCACGCCGACCTCGCCTGTTCGAGAGCACAGCGTATATCCACAGTCCGACCCGAGCACGCCCACGGGTCCAGCCCCACCTATGCCGGTCAGCAGTGCATCCACGAGCTCCCTCCCTCCCGCACCTGTCAGCCCTGCTTCAATCCAAGAGGCCCCGAGGGAACCTGCCCCCATCGACATCAAGAGGACCTCCCAAATCGACCATGTCCGAAAAAGTCTCTCCGACATATCCGAAGGCGAAGTATCGGAGAGCTCGACGCTTTCGTCGAGGATCGTTCGAAGATCCTCCTCCACGTTCCGGGACTCTATGTGATCCTTGATGCTCTTGAATGGCATCGAGCCACTCTCGAGTTTTTCTTCTGAAAAGACACGTGACCTTGCGGCAAACGAATAACCCATTCTGCTTGTCAGCCACCTCCGATGGATTCCAACCGCTCCTAACGACCTTCTCCTTACGCCCCCCTCCGCTATCTGTTATGACCTTGACGGTCTTGCTCTATGCTTTCACGCTGTGCATCTTCTGCCGCTTCTCACACTCTATCCCACTTCCAGACAACAACTCTACCACGTTTATATCCACCGTCTCGGTAGCACAGGTGGAGCTAACGGTCATACAAGCGTCCGCTTTAGCCACTGCACTGAATGCCGTGGACACCCTGCTTTTCGGTCCACCCCAGATACCGCCTCCATCTAATTCTTCTCCGCCGTCTTCAGTCGCCGGGGACATCGATTCCTTGAACCTCTACCCTTCGTTTTCACCACCCGTTACCGTATCCTCGCAGTCAGCGGCATCAGTCTCCCAGCCTCCGGAGACCCTCGTAACAACTACTGCCGTCGAAATATTAACCGACACAGAGACTGTCACCCGTCCACCCACGACGATCACTGTGTCGGCGGCCCCCTCCACGGTCACCGATGTTGTGACAGTATTCATCCCCATCTCCCTTCCTCCCCCGTCCTCGACCCCTACACCGTCCGGTTCCAAGACAGCATGGACAGCACCCGCACAAATGACAGACCTGTCGGCATTCAACATCTCAGCCTTTCCTGGCGGTCAGCAAAACCTCCGTCTCGTCAACGGCATCCCCGCAGACGCGACGTCTCTTTTCGACTCCGCTGTTGAGCCCTCTGGCGCGATGTCGCCTGACACCGGGTGGGACAACACCAGCACGGTCCTGCAGCTACTCTACCCCGCGAACTCGATCAACCCCGGGTCCAAGCCCCAGGGCGGCGCCGAGTTCTATGCGACTCCGCTGTCTCTCGCGCACGCGGAGAACGTCTCGCTGAACTACAGCGTTTTCTTCCCAGGCGATTTCGACTGGGTGAAGGCGGGGAAGCTGCCGGGGCTATATGGAGGGCACACAGGCTGCTCGGGCGGGGCTGCAGCGCTAGACTGTTTTAGCACGAGACTCATGTGGCGCGAGGACGGCGCGGGGGAACTCTACCTGGTGCGTTGCGCGTCTACTTTGCTACGATGAGCTGCTGACCCCGTGCAGTACGCGCCGAAGGACAAGCAGACGGATGCGCTGTGCTCCGATCCGCAGTCGGTCTGCGACGCAGCGTACGGTTTTTCTATCGGCCGCGACTCCTTCACATTCGCAGCGGGGGGATGGACGACGGTTTTGCAGACGGTACAGCTCAACACGCCCGGAAAGCAGGACGGCCGGTTCTCGCTGGATGTCAACGGACAAAGGGTGATTCACCGCGATGACGTATTCTATCGGGATGTCGTTCCACCGCCAAGTGGAGGCACGGGAGCGAAGACGAGTAAAGCCAAGGTGCCCCCGAAACCTTCGTCTACCTCCACGTCGGGCGATGATGGCGATGGTGGTGGTGTGCTGGGCCCGCTGCTCACTGGGCTGCTCGGTCGTCGCACCGCGGTGCAGGGGGTCCCGAGGGACATGCGGCCGCTGCTGCTACCCGTCCAAACTGCCGGCCTAGAGCAGTCATCCGCGGCTATGGTCACTTTTCTAGTGGATACTGGCATTTACCACGAGGCGGTCCAACTGGCTCCAGCGCTCCCTGGTACTGTGACCACGACGCTTTCAGCAACGGAGATCACCACGACCAGCACTGTGTGGGTCACATCGATCGTCTATCCGTCACCGTCTATCAGTGAACTTGCGGCGCAACATGGGCCTGTCGGGTTCCTGGGTATATTTTTCAGGTTTGTTTAGCTTCGATTTTATTGTGTTTTTTTAGTGACCACGGTACCCTAGCACATTCTTTGGTGGCCACGAAGCGGACTACGCGACACCAAAGGATCAGTATGTGTGGTTCAAAGACTTTGGCTTGACGACACATAATTCGTAATTTTATCATTATATTTCGGTTATAAACGGTTTCCTCGTACATTCATGCAGACCATTGTTTATGGCGTGCTGAACAATTGGATACTAAGTATACACGTATGTACATGAGTCTTGATACAGCATGCTACAATTCAGAGGCATCGGATACGAAAACAACACTGAAGAAGCACTAATTATCCGATGAAACTAAGGATATCTTCTCAGTGCCTTGCTGGAGGGAAATGGGGAGTCCGTCTGCGAACAATTCTCGGAATTGCTCAACAGTGAATGGAGCCAAGTGCTCCTTCTTTCCGCGGAGCTGCAAGTCGAAAGAGGCCAGGCGTGAAACCGGCATTCCGTATAGTTCGGCCACCCATGGGGTCCATCGAGACTCGATTACGTCTACGAGGACCTGGTCTTCAAAGTTGACCGCAGTCCTCAACGCCAGATGCGTCAAGCACGGGAGCAGGCTGTCGGAGTCTGGGAAAAACGTGAGGCGGCGGAGCAGCTTGTCCGTGATGACCCGGTTCTGCAGCTGTCTGCTCGTGCCAACGTCTGCGTCCAGTACGAGCGTTTTCAGGAGCGGGAGACTCTCGAGGACAAGGATTATTTTGTCATCCTTCATATACCCCGTGCCCAAAGTCAGATTCTCCAGCTGACATTGGGTTCGGGACAGAAACTTCGTGAAATCGACTGGAGACCACTGGCCGATGACTTCCAACGAGATGAGAATCGGAGTCGTGAGGCACGCAAAGAAGCTGTGCACTATGGATTCCCCGGCTTGGGCACGGCGGGTGTCCACTGCCAGCCGAAGGGATCGCAGTTTGGACGATGGGTAGAAGGGAGAAGGATCCACGTCAGCGGGCACTCTCAGCTTGTCGAGCGAGCATTCCACAAGCCGCGGGCACAGTTGCACAACTCGAAGGCCGTCTGCCGCCGCGTCGGCGTCGTACTGGAGCCGTGTCAGCTGTATCCAGGGAAGTCTCCAGAGTGCCAAGGGATTCTTCAGGACCACATCATGTAGCTTTGGAGCATCTCGAAAGAGTGCGATGCCCGGGTCGCCGGGGTCCACCCCCTGGCCAGGCTCGAGCTCAGCAGTCGCATCGACGATCACGAGTCTCTCAAGCATCTGAAATGTCGACCGCTCAAAAGCCTGAGTGAGCTCGTGGTAGAACCTGATATTCGTCGATGATAGGCGAAGACTGCGCCAGCGGTGAGAATGTCGCCTTACGAGCTCCACAAATCGTGTGTCGACAGGATTTCGGATCGTAAGCGAGACCGGGTGGATGGATGATCGCTCGAGAAAGAGCGCCAGGAGATCATGATAGCGCTGGGAGTATGAGAACCGCGTCCGCCCCGCAGAAACAATGGACCACAGCTCCGGCGTACCTAGAGCAACCGTACGCCAATGGCTGCACACTTGCGCAACGTCAGGCACAACAACTTCTGGTTCCGACCCTCTTAACAAAAGGAAGATGGCCTGGAGAATCTCCGGCGGCAATTTTCGTACGGGGGCGAGTACGCTGCGGCAGCGTTCCTGATACCATTGTAGCCACCCTTTTTGCTCTTCCAGCGAGATAAGAATGGCGCGCACCCGCAAAATCTCGGGGTCATATCGCTCGTATTCTGTGTCAATGACATCTATTGCTTCCAGTATCTTCCCGGCCTCATGAGCCTCCGGAGAGTGATTGAAACGCAAAGCAGATATAATGGAGTCCGATCGGTAGCGGTTGTGGTTGAACGTGTGGTCACAACTTTCACACATTGTGGTCGAGAAATGGGGATAGGGTTCGACATCCACTACGTATGTTCAAGAGGAGCTTGGGTGAAAAGGTTCACTTACTACTTGTTTTTTCTTCTTCTTCTCTAGGTGGCGTGGATGTGACTGACCAGTGACGAGACACTTCAGTCTCCTGCAGCCTAAACACTTCGAGCCCGAAACTGCACCTTCGAGACCCTTAATTGGTCCTCGCAGAGAAATCTTCTCTCTGACTGAGAGATAGGATGTTGGGATATATAACGCGCGTGGTAAGTAGTACACTGTTACATATAGCTGTTAACTTGCTGTTAGCGGCAAGCACATGTAGTCGTGCCGCCGTGGCAGTGCGTTGAGGAATCCCGGCTTGATCCGGTCCCAATCTCAGGCTCCACGGCGGAAAGGATTGAGCTAGTAAATAAGCAGGTTCCTACCCAGCCGCGGTTTCGAGGTTCATAGACAGAGTAGCGGTATTTTAATTGAGATCTCAGGCGCAGTGACATTTTGATGTGTGACTAAGGAAACGTGATGTTATAGAGTGACAAAGTTGGGATGAACCTCTCCACAGCGGCTGGAAGAAAATATATACAAACAACATAGCCACAACTTCGCGAAATCATGTATCAAAATCATTCTGGGCTCCCTCATATAAAAATAAAATTCTTTTCAGGGGCAAGCACTTTACATATGGCTGCATGAGTGCCTGTGTGTAGTTTTCTGATTTTATTGTAGCCTTGTTCGGTAGTGTCAGCAGAAAATCAAGGTTTCAGGGTGTTTTCGGTACAACAAGCCTAGCAAAGGTCATATTAGGACCTGTGAATTTTTTACGGAGCTTCTGTGCATTCCATAGGTATCCTCGACCCCCAATTACATTTTATCTTCTATGAGGAAGGGATGGCAATGACTTTCTGTGGGATTTCGCGAAGTTGTGGCTATGTTGTTTGTATATATTTTCTTCCAGCCGAGGTTCATCCCAACTTTGTCACTCTATAACATCACGTTTTTTAGTCACACGTCAAAATGTCACTGCGCCCGAAATCTCGATTACGAGTACTTATGTTTACATAATACTCGTTCCTTTCATTCCTCCGAGGGGCTAAAAGTCTCCCTATTTTCCTTGTCTCTGATTTTTTAAGATAGTCTCCTTAGTGGCTGTGTCTGACTTCTTTAGTGGCTGTCCCTATACTTCGTTCACTTTTTCCTTACCCCTTTAGTGGCTGTGTGGCCTAGGGCTGTGCTGTTTTTATTTACTTCTGTCTCTTTTCCCTGGTGTAACCGTCCCATGCCGCTCATTCAGAGGGTACAAACATTAATAAGTCTAGTATATACCTCCTTCCAAGTCCCCCAGCAAATTTTCAATATTGCCCTGGACCTGCCAAAGTAAATACACGGCCTGGTCTACCTGGGCCTCATCGAAATCACATCAATCATTTGGGTCTTCCAGGTTTGTTGTGTATCACTGTATGTCCGGGTGGATTTGGATGACCAGCTTACTAAGCGGCATAATCGGCATGATGGGAAAAAAGATAAGTATGAGATCCTGCCGGGCACAGCCACGGCCCTCTACCCCCAAGTTAAAATACCGCTACTCTGTCTTATGAACCTCGAAACCGCGGCTGGGTAGGAACCTGGTAAATAAGTAATGACACACGTCTTTGTACTTGCCACACGTCTTTGTACAGACAATGTACTCGCCACAGCACATCGCCTCCATCGTGCTTCGACCTCGATTCTCTTGGCTATTATCTTGAACTGTATAGCTGGACAGGGAAACGTCGCACCGCACGTCAAAAAGCTATGCAAAATTCAAGTTAGGTTTATCCGCCACATGCTCCAATTCCACTCTCGCTCCATGATTGCTCTGCTGTTCACCGAAACTGGTCTCACACCCCTTCGAGTCCGGCGCTTCCTAATTGTTCTCAGTCACCTAACAGTTCTGCTGAACTTGCACGCGAAGGTAAGAAATCTTGGGCTCTGGACCTAATGAAAGCTGCACAAAGGACCGCCTTTCCTTCGCCCCCGACTTGAATCTCGTGGACGCAACTATTGCTGGAATCACCGAATATTCTAATCTGGTGTGCAAGGAATGGTTACAAAAGGAAGTGTACTCGTCAGAGAAGCTTTACCTACTTCACGGGCGCCTAGAACCGCAGAAGAACAAAGCTCCGACGCAAATTACTTCTATAATGCGGCATTACCTGACTACGGTGAAGACTCAGAAGCATAGAGAAGCGCTAACCTCTGTGCTGCTTTCTACTCACCTACTGGCCGTCGATGTTTTGAGTCACTCGGACCACGCATATACTCCAGTTGCTCGGGCTAATAGGCTATGCAGACTGTGCAAGAAAGAGGTGGAAACCCCGGAATGGCATGCTTTGATCTCGTGCGACGCTTCAGACGCGCTGACTCAACTTCGTTCGGACTTTCTCCGAAAACTCTTCTCGGATGCACCCTTCCTGCAGCACCACATGGCTCTCTCCAACACTGAGTTCACTAAAGCCGTGATTACCATCGTCCGACTATTTCGCTGGTTGTTAAATATGCCTTCGAGGTCTTGCAACTTTTCTACGCTGTTCCGGTGTTTCGTGTGGGTTGATCTGCTTGGGGTCTTGCCTGCTTCTTTTCTACTGCTCCTGAATGTTAACTAGGTTCTACAACGTTTCAGTCCTCAATCGGATCATGCGTGAGCTCGGCTGAGATGATATTCAGGAGTCCAGGCCCAGGGGCTGTACTCGTTCCTGTATACTTAGATACTCCCTGGGCCCAGCGTTCCTGAGCGGGACTGGCTGTGTAATCTTACCTACCTACATTGTGTCTGAGTCCATCTCCTTGATCTTCTGCCGCTTTGATTTTCAAGTTCGCCCCGCATTTAACGCATCTTTGATCCTTGGCCACCTGCGTTTTCTCATTTAGCGCCGGAGAAGCACTGAGTTGCGATACGCAAGTTAACAACTGGCTCATGATGAGTATAAGAACTCAAATGCCCTTGACGATCCTCGCCCGCACCTAGTTGATCCTCGATGGCAACTATTCCACAGTTGTAAGTGCTTCTTGAAACTTCGTTCACCAGGTCTTTGACTTGGAGCTGATCACGTCCTCGTTCCCCAGGACGATCCCCATGGTTCGTCTTTTTCACTTGTGGTCGAGATTGTATTTTTCCTCAATTTTAAAATCCAGTTTCTCGGCACTATTTTAAATTGGGGCTTATTCGGTGCCCTTTTTGTTCAAGTATGTGAGTACATTCTGCGTGCGCACTATATAATTCGCTGACGCGAGCACTCTTCTCAGACATCTACTTTTTGGCATTCCCTACGGACAGAGCTATCAACAGAATCCTTGTCGCTGTTGTTTTTGTTGCAGAGCTTGTGCAGACGACAACGGACACTCGAAATACCATTCGCGTTTTTGGCGCTGGCTGGGGGAATCCAGATGTCCTGGACGACGTCGGATGGGCATGGTTCAGTGTCCCCGTCATGGGTTCAATAGGTGGGTGCTGCCACTGTTTCGCGGTTCTTGGCTGAAATTCGAATATGTTCAGTTGCATGCATTGGTCAAGCCGTGTTTGCTTGGAGAATCTACATCCTCGGTCGCAAGTTGTACATCCCTGCATTGGTTACAATTGTTTTTCAATCTCTTTGATTTAAAAGCCTCCAGTTCTTATACCACAGCAGATTGCCGCAGTCCAGTTAGTCGCTGGTATATGGGCCGGTGTTCAGCTATGCCTAGTCAAGAATTTTTCTTCGGTTCAGTCCAAGGATACAATACCCATTTCTGTCCGTTTCTCAATGAACCTTTGCTGTCTGACCACTAATCCGATTCCTCAGGTCTGGCTTGCTGCGACCTCGTTGTGCGACTTAGTGATCGTTTCGGGCACAACATTTCATCTAGTCAGATCAAGAGATCCAGAATATCGGAGGACCAATGCTATAATCTCTCGAATTATAAAAGTCTATCGAGCTCTTATCCAGCATGATCTCCCCTGATATCTTGATCACTAGGTGACGGTCGAAACCGGCGTACTCTGTGCATTATTCGCTTTCGTGGACCTCGGTTTATTCTTGGGTTACGAAGATACGAACTACCACTTGTCCATATGCAGCTGGCTGTCCAAGGCATATTCCAACAGCATTGTTCTGGTAGGTAGCCTGTTTCTTCGGTCGTTGCACGTCATAAGCTCATCAAACTCTGTAGTTGTTGAATTCTCGGGCCCGTATCGAACACAGATCGGCCGAGGACGTTGTAATAACTCATGACTTGGTGTTTCGAAGTGGGATTGAGTCGGCGTCAATTCAGGTCGAGATAAGTCACAATGTCGGTGACTCAGAGTCTATCCACCGCATCCACGCTGGTAAAAATAAGGCAGCCGTCACTGTTTAATGGCTGGACTCTGGCAGGATCCAACCGTGGCCCGTCAGTTCCGAGTTTAGTTAGAATCTCCATATTGTTATCATAATTAGTAAACTAATCGAACACGCTACATGGTTTACCAGAGACCATCGCGTTCCTTCCGCGCCGTCAAATACTGTACGTACTTGTAGGGAGGCGACACCCCAAGCACCGTGACATGCCTTAACGGCCGGGGGCGACGCGACGGCGGGCTTCGGGACCGTGACCACTACAGTTTTGTATACTTTTTCCCCCGCTTTCACAGCATTTGAGCAGGAGCCTGGTGAGAAATAACTTAAATTGGGGTCACAGCAGTGAATTTATGCTCCAAAACAGGCCCCAAGACATTTTATTCTGTTTTTTTATCAAAATGTCACGACGGTTTGTTGGCGACGCGGGCCACCGTGACCGTGACCCGCCCCGATGAGGGCGCGACAGGCCCGCCGTGACCGTGACCGTCGCCTACCTACAAGTACGTACAGTAGATGAACCGACTAGAAGAAACGAACAATGTCTGCAAAGCGGTGAGCCAAAAACTTCTTAATTGCCCCTACAAATATTTGTAGAAGATGGTGCATTTAAATTGGGAGTAGTGCGTGCGAGTACAACAAAAATGATGGTGCTAGAGATCCAAAATATATGTAAGATATAATGGCCAAAATATGTACAAGTCGAAAGAGGAGACCCAGAGTTTAGTGTCGACTCCGTCGACCTCTGGGTTCCTCGTCCTCTTCTTCCTCTTCTTCAGAATCATCCTCATCGCTGCCTCCTCCCTCGTCTTCATCACGAACAGCCTCCACCGTTGGCCGATGAGACCGCCGTCTCGCCGATCTCTCACTTTCACGACTCAAGGTCCGCTGCAGCATCTCCTGATTCCGAATCTCCTCCGTCGTCATCGGGTACCGCCGCACACACACCAGCTCGAACGTGCACGGCAGCACATCACCGCACACGCGCTTCACCAGCCGCTCGTTCTCGCGCACCCCGCCAAACATCGTGTCCAGCCCCAGCCAGTCCATGCGGAGCATCCCCGGATTCAGCCCGCCGCCCGGGACCCCGTTCGCGCGCGAGCGGTTGTGCCGGTACGCCTCCGCGACGGTGCGCTTCTTCGCGCTGGGGAGCGCCTCGTACTCGCCCTGGGAGGTGAGCTTGTACATGTCGTCGCTGATGCTGTCGATGAGCTCGCCGCACGTCACGCCGACGTCGCGGTCCCTCGCGGTGATCCCAATCGCGAACGGGAACGTCTCGGAGACGAGGCGGAGGTACGTGACGCGCGGGAACGTGGCGGGCTCCTCGCGGCCTTTGGCCCATGACAGATGCGGGGGGTCGTCGGAGCGCTGGCACTGGTTAGGCCGGAAGAGCATGTTCCACTTGAGGTACGGCTGCCCCCCGGCGTCGGGAATGGGATGTATGAGCGGGTTAAGGCGGACGTGTGCGCGTACGGCGCGTATGAGGAAGGGCTCCAGCACAGGGCCATCTGCAGTCGCGTTAAGACGGGAAAACGCAACCGAGACACGCATACGCACAGTGGGGTCCCGCCTCGAATGGGTTTACACGGTCACCTACTTGGCCGATCGCGCGCGACAGAGGCTGCTGCTGCTGCTCCATCATCCCAAACCCGCCGAAACCCATCCCTCCGCCCATCCCACCCATTCCGCCCATCCCTCCACCCATTCCGCCCATCCCTCCACCCATTCCGCCCATCCCTCCACCCATTCCGCCCATCCCTCCACCCATTCCGCCCATTCCTCCACCCATTCCGCCGCCCATCCCAGCACCCATTGCCATCTGCGCTTGCATCTGTTGGGTTTGCATCTGCTGTTGCGCCCACGGCGGCGCCTGGCCCCACGGGTCGCCGCCTGCAGGCGTGAACGCGCCCGCCCCCGGCCATGCCGGTCGTTGTTGCGGAGGAGCCTGCGGGCCGAACGCAGCCATCGGGTGCCCCCCAGCAGGACCATACGGGGAAGGGTGTCCCTGGCCCATCCACGGCGTCCCGGGAGGCGGCGCACCCCCGCCCCCCATCCACGGCGTGGCACCAGGAGGGCCGCCGCCGCCCATCCATGGCGTGGCATTGGGGGGGCCGCCCCCGCCCCCGCCGCCCATCCATGGCGAGCCGCCAGGGGGACCGCCTCCGCCCCCGACCCACGGTGTGCCCCCAGGGGGCCGGCCCCCGCCCCACGCGCCGGCTCCGAACGCTGGGTACCCGCCGGCCTCCGGATGCAGCTGCAGAGGTACGCCAGGCGGGCCCGTCGCAGGAAAGTAGCCGGGATTCATCCCGGTATGAGGAGACGTGTGGGGGAGAAAGGGCGTGCCGCCTGCTGCGGTGTAGGGTGTACTTGGGTAGACGGGGTAGCTTCCTGCGGTCTGCGGTTGCGTCGCCCACGCGGGGTACTGCTGGTTCGGGCCCGTAGGGGCAGTCGGAACGAGCGGAGGCTGTGGAGGATTTGGAGATGCGGCTGGGGTGCCAAGCGGGGGAATAAACGGGGTCACCAATGGGGTCGCCATCGCGTTTTTTACTATTTGGGCGGGATTTGGTCAACTGCTGTGAACCACTACGCGTTGTGCCAGAATTGTAATCGGTCGGACTGACTCGACCAGACCGAAGTCCGATGGAGATCTTGGGTAGCATCAGCTATCAGAATGCAAGACCAGGAAAGGGATTTGACTCACAAGACGACGGGGCGTGAACTATTCAAATAAGAGTTCCTCGGAAACTTGGTCAAGTTTTTAGCTTGAAACTTAGAATAGTCTTAGAGACTCTTCTATGCAGCTGAAAGACTCAGAGTTGACACTGGCAGCAGTTTCCCCGATTGTAATTTCGTCAGAATTCCTACGCTAAGGCGTCGATCTAAGCGATATCCGTGTATTAGACTTAGAAAGCCCCCGAGGTGTGTCCTTAGCCGGTGAAACGAGCCGCAGACCAAAGTGGATAAGGCAGAGTTCTGTTGTTTGGTCCAGCGTCCGTTTCAACTAACACGCGTTTCGATTCCGCTCATTTTGTCGCGCCATATTCTCTGCCTCTGAGGAGCTTTTCGAACTGGTCATGGGAGTCAAGTGTCAAGTTTTTTCTTCTTCCAGCGGGCCCCTGCTTCTCTGGCGAGATACAACATTTTTTCCAGCCTCTAATCTTTGGATTCTGGCATTGATAATTCTCGTGAATGGACAGCTTTCAAGATAACTGTACAAAGAAGAGGGCGGTGTGGTCTCCATCTTTATAGGCTATGCTTGGGTTAAGATCACAGGGAGCTAACGGAGTGAGTCAACTTGAGTGAAAAATCAGCGATAACAATCAATTACATAAGTAAATAATTTCAAGTCATACATCCGTGTTCCGCCGCAGTGGGATACATGAGTACAACTGGAATGACTCAGTCATTCCAGACAGTCATTATGACTGTCTGGCACTCAATGAATTTTTCTTGCGGCCTTTGTGAGAGTCCTCCACCTTGCGGATTGATAGAGGCGGTACCGGTGTCTTCTTGACACCTGACTTTGACCTACAGTCGAACCTCATAACCCATAGGGTTCGGTGGAAGCCCTGGGTCATGGGTTATGAGGGGTTATGGGGCAAGAGGAAATTTCCAAAATAATATATATATATTTTTGGGGCAAAAAAAAACTTGCCTTGAGCGCAGATGAATTCGACGGTTTCTTCCTCATTTTAATAGAGGAACGGTCCTTGCCTGGATGGAATAGTCTATGCTCGTTCGGCAGCCTGGAGGACTATTTCAAGGTTTTTCACCTGATTTCGATCTCAGTGAAGCTGTTTTTGAGGACAATTGTGTGGGAATCATACCCAGCATCGTGTTTTTGCTTGATCCTGGGGACTGGCAACTGGCCTGATCAAATGTCTGTTTGCAGCTGTTTGGTCGCTCAGCCAAAACCTTGATTTCGATGGCAAATCCATTTGAGAGCCGCCACACACCTGTTGCAACAAATCTGAGGCACCCAAAACACTTTTGAAGGACCCCTGGCCCCTTTGAGATCAGATTTTGTGGCAGAAGTGCCGTAGGATGGCAATAAATTGGTCCCGAAAATGCATCGAAAGTCATGTCCCTCAAGTTTACCATCCATTAAGTGTCGCATATCGATTTTGAAGGAGTAGAAGTCATATATAAACCTTCCTTGGTATTTTAGCTATGTTCTGGGCTTTCCCCGCCCTCTGAAACACTCATCTTGCCGTCTACAGCCAAGGACCTCTTAAATAAGAATTTCAGCATGAACGTACGTTCAGCATCATCAATAATGTGCACATACACGCCTCTATTCATCCACAGACCACTAATAAATGGTCTTGTATGCTCCAAAGTGAATGTACATGGAAAACGGCACGACGCAACGCGTTTGATGGATTACCTAAGCTTCGATCAAGCTGATTTCCAGCTATTCTTCGGCCGTCGGTGTGGCCTTCCACGTTGACTTTTTGACCCAAAACAAAATTTGAGGCACCCCATGCAACGTATCTCCAGGGAATGTTCGAGGTGGATTTTTTTATTATGGCCTCAAGAATATGTTATAAATGTGCATGAAAAGCCAAGAAAATAACCAGGGGCAAAATCGAAATTCTGCCTCTAACATTCCCTTCATTGTGTGAAAGGAAGCATATCCTTCACACAAAACTTTGTCTCAACATGCATGTATGAGGCTGCACCGACGGCCGAAGGTTTGTGCCATCTTTTCTATGCTTTGATGCTTTATGTAAGCGCCATCAATTACCTTGCCGTTGCCAGTCCCCATCAATGATCCTGATTGGATCCTCGCTGAAAAATGACTGACAAACATAAATTTACGTCATTCGGACATCACGGAATCTCCTTTTTTGGCCAGATTTATGGGTTTTGCCCCCGAGTTTGCCTATGGATTATGGGTTATAAGAAAACTATGGGTTTCGCCCGCCCACCGAGTCCGTAACATCAAAAATCCATGGGTTTGAAGGGGTTATGGGTTTACAGACGTATGGGTTCCGAGGGGTTCGACTGTAAATCAAAAATCCCCATCCAGAACTGTCCGTCACCCCGCGTGTAGAACAAGGTACACAAACGTGTTGATACACCCCCAACACTCCATGTTTTTTTGCCTTGCTCTTCGTAAGTCCTGGGATGCTTTATGCATGGAGGTGATTCGCACACTTAGTGTCTGCCTCACGACATGTTCGGGACCTCGCGACCGGTTGGTCAGGCTGATGAGCAAGGCTACTACTTTTTTTTTTTTTGGGGGGGGGGGGGATTTCCGGCTCAAGCACCTCACAATTATCGCAATAGACCTTATTAGCAGCCCGCTAAAAGTGAATTCTCTAGTCAAAGAAAAATTCGCCTTGAGCAAAGTTGGCGACCCAATTGGGATTTACTCCGGAAATCGTCACCGGTGTGGGGCGGCCACGTGACAGAACACCAACAGCGCGTCGCTCCTCTCTCTGTCTCTCTTGCCCTCACTCTGCCACGATGCTACGTGGGCTCCTAATACTGCTGTGCTATACTAGCGTCCGTATTAAGCGGGCGACGTGAGCAGTGAGCGCGTCCGAGTTGTCGACGAGCACAGCCAAAAAGGATTACTCAGCTTCCGCCTGTGATGAGACACGCCCAATATGGACACGGCGAGAGCGGACCGCCCGAATAAAAGCGCTCCACAGAGCTGCATAATCAAAGCAAGTCATATCATAATCAGAAAAACAGGCGCTGCTAATAAGGTCTAATACATCATTATACATGTGGGGACTAAGATTCTTGTTCTATTTGGTTCCTTGCCTACGGTGAGGGGCGAAATGGCTATCACGCTTCGGAGGTATGTACACAACTCCGATGATAACATTAATCCAGCTGGGTGTGGTTTGATATATCTCATGTCTGCCTCCACTGTCTCGGTCTTCGATAACTTCACTCAGGTAAAAGGATAAAAAAAACTCGTTCGATGTAACCCACGTTCGGTTTGCGTTCAGTGCCCACCCACGAAAACATTCAACAGTACAATATAAAGAATACAACGTGGCTCTTGTTTTCTGACGGCTTGCGGCTGATCGATCACCTACCAAAACGGGATATCCATGCCATGACGTCAACGTTCCAATCAGTATAGTTCCGGATACACGATGAGTAAGAGTGAGTAAAAAGCTGTAAAGTGATTCGGAGATGATGTGTCAAGTCGAAATTGACGGTTTAGCCAGTCAGTATGGATAAGTTACGAGATACAGTGGCAACAACGATAGCTGAGAGAGTTATGTGAGATAGATCCATCCGTATCCGATGCGGTTGAAGAAATAAGAAACGGAGAATGTGGAATCAGGCGACGAGGTCCATCACAAAAATGTTCGGGGCTTTGAACCCGAGGCGCGAGATGGCGTAGGCGTCGCTCTTTCGCAGACCTTCAAAGAACGTCCGCTCCCGCAGCCAATCTGCGTACACGATAAGCTGCGAGTCAGGAAAGGAGGCCGGGACGGACTTACCAACACGCTTGTACCGATTGGGTGCAACAGGCGGTGTCGCATAATACCCAGCCCACTGCCCGGCCTGGCTATTATGTGCCGCCATCCGCTTCACCTGCTCCTGAAGCCGTGGCGGCAGCGCGGCGAATTCGGGATCAGTGACGAAGTTTTCCGTGTAGCTGGAAAGGCATCAATCAGCATGGAATATAATGCGAAACTGGTAGCACAACGCACTCTTTCCACACGGCCGTGCACACGTCGTTCATGGTCACGCCCCGCTCGTTCTTCACGGTCGTGCACCATGGGCTGATCTCCGTTATGATGATCAGCTGCGAGACGCGCGGGAGCGTCGCGGGCTCGTCCTTCGCAGTAAACTGCAGATCACGGTCCCGGGCGTCGGGGTTGAAGCCCCCCGTCTGGCCTGCCAGAAATCAACCATTAGAACGCGCATATATCACTCCAGTAAGGCCTGCGGTACCGGTGATCAAGCTAAACACGAGATGGAAGCTGCCATGCATATTTGCGAGGATCGGGTGCAGCTCCAGCTCGGTGTTGAGTAGATAGAGGTCAGTCTGGGAGAGAACTGGGCCATCTTGAAGCAGAAATAATCAGTCGCGTTCCAGCAAGGGCAGTGGACAACAACACACAGAAACCCCCAGCAGCCCATTTCCCTACAGAGTCAGCCATCAGAATAACGGGTCTATGTACAGGGAGATCGGAGTGTCGCCAGAGGTGCCTTTAAGGACAGAGGTCCGACAAGGAACCCAAGGTGAGAAAAACGCGAGTCAGATGGACGTCGAAGTAAAAGGATGTGTACTGCCTGCCTCAAGGCTGTGATTGGCCTTGATTGGCGGGCAACATGAAAAAGATAAGATAGTCCTCAAAAGGAAAGAGATAAGATGACACCGCCTCCGGAAAGAAATTGGCATGGCTCGGAGAAACGTGGGTTTAATTTCGATATTTCATCGTGTACATAGATGGGTAGCCAATGATGAACGAAGTGGTAAGACGCATTGGACAGATAATTACCTCTGTATGTCCAGTTAAATCGCTGCACAAACCCCTGAAGAAAATCATCGGACTTGCCATATTATCTATCTTGTCCTCCTCATTTCCATCTTGAGGAACAGAGGGTGTAGCACCATGAGGCAGATACATCTTAGCCGCGTTTCTCCCGGAGGCGTTGCTCTACAAGCGCCTGCTTCTGCTTTAGCGCCTCAACCTTCTGCTCCTTGGTCGCGTCATAGTCCACAACAGTTTGGTTAAAGCTGTATGTGTTACCTATAGGCAGATGTGCAGAGTAGAATGAAGAAGAGAGAGACGTACGGGTTCTCGGGCGACTTTTGGAATTGTTTGAACAGCATGTCCTACATGACAATTCATTTCAGTGAGCGCCACGCGAAGGACGCGACAAAGAACCAAGCAGGTTATGCAATTCACCTTGTACTGCTGTAGACGCAACCCGGGGTGCTAGAGACGCCACGATTAGTTTAATGTAAGTAGACGACGCGTACACACGATACTTACCTCCTTCCTCGCGATGGGAAGCTCTCGTTCCTGGTACGCCTCGAAGGCCGCCTGAACAAGACGCATTAGCAATATGATCGCATGTCCTAAAAAATCCAAAGGTACGTGCCTTGAATCGCCGCTGTATGCATCGCAAGTCTGTCAATGAAAGACGAAGGTACACGACCAAATGAATCCCACAGACCTCTGGATGCCGCTCGATCCCAGCCGCCTGCTGGCCAACGCTCGCTTTGTCCATCTTGGCGGTGACCACGTCGAGGAGATCGAGCGCGTTATCGATACCCGTCGCCGAATAGCTCTCTGGCTCCTCGTCCACCCGCTCCTCCTTCTCCTTGCCATTGCCCGGCTCTGGCGGGGTAACGGCCGCGAGGCCGCCGCCAGCAGCGATGGCTCCGGGCCCGGCAGGCTTCACTGCCTTCTTCACTGCCTTGGGCGCGGCCTTGACCTTCGCAGGAGCAGACGCCTCCTCCTCTGCGAGCAGTTTTGCGTTCTCCGCCTTTCGTGCAAGCTCCGCCTTGCGCTTTTCTTCCTTCTCCTCCTTGCTGGCCTTGCCACCCTTGACGTCGTTGTCCTTCCAAGCCTCCGCTTCCTTCTTTTCCTGCAGAAATGGATTAGCGGAGCCGGGCGTCTTTGTGCCACATGGAAAACGCGCTTTCTCAGCAGTGGCTTGCTCCTTCTTCTTCGACTCGTTCTCAGCCTTCTTCGCCCTCCCGCTCTCTTTTTTCGCGTTGCCGCCCTTTGGTGGCATGGTCGTTGCAAGAGTAGTTGACGTTCGAGATTAAGAGTGAAAGCTGTGCAGTCGTAATCTAATCTTGGCCCATCTTGAAATCTTATTTCTTCTTCTTTGCTCATGCTCCGTGTTTCGGTCCTGAGAAAACAGAAAATCGTATACACATCCCCACAAATCGCTTTCGGGTCTCTTTGAGTACCAAGGACTCGGCCGATATGACGATGCACCATGCTAGGTTCGAAGCATTAATGTACGTCCGTCCGTCACTTCCACTCCTACCGGGTTGAATGACTGGAATCGCGGGAATGGATAGACGCGTCCAATTTAATGAACAAGAGCTGCCGGTTCGAACATCGCTCCATAATGAGATCTAAGAGCTCAGTCAAAAGCTCAGTCGTTCAAGTTCGTGAATACAAGTCGCGATCACATGACTGCCAGACTGATGGTTCTTGTAGAGCACCATTCCCTACAAGAATAGGGATTTACTTCTCATTCTGACCGTCCAACAATTCTCCGATATAACTGCATATACATACATCGTTCATTGTGCCCTTCCGTCATGGTGTGTGAATGCCGCGAGATTCGTAACCTGGAGGGGGTGTGGCATAACCCGTAGGTGTAGCGTGGTCAAATTCCGATGTAACAATTGTCTCCATTGCAGAGGGAGGTACTAGCCCAGAGCCACCTGGTGGCTGTCGGAGATGATCTGGAGTTACAACAGTGTCCAGCAGGTGTTGCAATTGCCGAACAAGTTCAGCTGGGGCAGTCAAACTGGAACTCTCCGGATTCACAGGCCTCGCTGAACTAGGAGGTAAAACGGGCGAGTTTACAGTGGATTTTCGCGGAGAGGGGAACTGCGCTATAATTGGAGTGGTCGCTCTCTTCTGTTTCCGGCGTTTCCGGTTGACAAGCACATTGACTGAGGCTAGAGCAAGGAGGATTAACACGATTGCTCCAACAACACAACCAGCGATCGTTCCAACGTGCGAGTCCGATTTACCCTCCACAGCTCTAGAGATGGCATTTCAGCTAGATTAATTCAGGTACTGCAAACTCACGTGTAAACTGCGTAGTCGAACAGAAAAATGGATCCGTCCACCGAGTCGTCCGTCGAGACCAAGAGATTGTGTGCCCGGTTTGGGAGTGACATAAGCGACAAGACAGAGAGATTGTACTGGTATTCGGAGCTGCTGGTTGGCGAATAGGAATATGTTCCATGCGCAACCCCATCCAGCATGAAGTTGAGGTTGTACGATGTCACGACACCAGTCAATATGGGTGGAAGAATACAGAACACATATATGGCGGTGCCTGAAGTGAGAGCCTTCAAAATGTGAGCAGCACCTGATTTCGGGATCATACCAACGAAGTTGAGCGTAAGAGAAACAGGGGCTTCGGCGGGAAATTGAGAACTGTCATGCCAAGTACCGGAAAATGCCAGGGCTGGATCAGGATGTACTTGGCATCCATCGCAGGACGAGTTCTGTTTACGATCCAGGTTTGTTTACAGTATGTAACATGTTAGGAAGATTAGAATAATTTACCAAACTCCAGAACGCATCAGGCTTGTATGTGGGTCTGACACCAGATACAGAGTCTCCATATTCGTCATCTATGGTTCGATTCGAGAAAACTGTGGATCCGATGAGGTTGCTGAACGCATTAGAGTAAATCGTAAGGCTTCGGAAGCTCACCTTCAGGCATACTACCCAAACTTCACTGTAGAAATAATGAAATGTGATAAAATATCCTGTTGGAATTCGGTGGAGTTAATTCGGTGGAGTTCTGTGCTTGGGTAAGGTAACAGCTCACAAGCGGAGGGAGAAGGGAGACCAGACCAACATCAACGACATCGACCTCCGTTGCCTGGCTTTATAGCACGGCGTTGCTATTCGTTGATCAACTGTACGAAGCATTGGTAGAATAGCCTCGAGACCCGAGAAAAGAAGCAATAACGTCAGGACGGAAGAGATCAACGATGGTAAACGGCTCATGAATGATAGTTGTTATGTATCTCCACGAACCTGAGATAGAAACCGCGATTTCTTCGAGGTAACGGACTGAATGAAGCTGCAAGATATCAAGCACGGTCGTGAACTTGAATGTGACAACCAACCAACAGATGTATATGCATCAGACTAAAAGAATCAGATGGGAATGGCAACAGAAACTTTCGTAAGCGGGCTGTGGACAGAGTCCGCAGTGAGGTGATTGGGATTGCCAGGCCGAACGGCAGGGATCTTCAACTTGCTGATTAAGTCATGATCAAAGTTCTTTCATGAGAGGGGGTTCGCCGCGGCTAGATATGGCAATTATCAGCCGACAATATGGGGTGGTACCGAAGGACAATGTTTGGGAAACAAATCAGCCAGCCTATTATCGATATCTTAGGAACGATAGGGGATTATTGAAGCTGGGTTGAAATAAAAGACATAGACAGAGGTAAAAATTTCAGCTGACCTAGCCCCATCGGTTCCAGTTGGCACGCTCATACGCATCGCTATAGTCGTCCTAATCAGTTCGAATATCCACGGCGGGGCCCACCCACTCCCCCTCAAAGTCCACATCTCCGCATGCAGGGACGTTGTTGAACTTGTCCTTCAGGGTTCCGCCTGTGAACTTGATGTACCCCGACTGCCTAGGGTTGGGTGGGCACACTGGGCCCTCGGTCTCCTGTCCTGCCCAGCGTACCGCAGCATAAGCGCCGTTGGCGCCGCGCTCCTCGATGTGTTCGCAGCGCAGTGAAGAAGAACTAGTTGGCGGGGGCGAGGTTCAAGAGATGGGTCGGTGATCCTTCAGGAATAGCAGAGCTTTAGACGGCAAATAGAAGGATTTAAGAGGCTTTTACTAGGGTGATTAAGTCCGTTGAAAAGATCGTAGAGTGTGAGAGGACAAAACGACCATAGGACATGGAGAATGAGAGTGAGGGGCGGAAGGAGAGAAGTATGGGTTTGTACTGCTTGGTACACACTGGTGGTGCTTGCCACTTCACTGGTTGAGGAGTTGAATAGTCACTGTGGGCTGCTTGGCCGCACTGGCCGGTCCAATGAGTGTAAAAGGGAGATAAAACAAATGTGGTAAGCGAAATTACATACATCTGATGGTAATGCCGAAGGCGAGACATGGAAGAGACACGGAAGGATTTCCGAGTCTATGTCCTTCATCCAGCCCTACCACAGCAGCCCCCCGGATTATGCCCAGATCAAATTCACCCTCCAGCCCATAGCCGGTACGAACAATATCCAGTGTCATGCTGTCTGGATCGACAGAGTCCCATTGGCCGGCGATGAAGGGGCATCTCGTGACCCAAGCGCCAGAGAAGCAGTCGAAGCGCGGTGCGGTGGAGTGAACGGGGGGGCGCAACGAAGGGACGGCCACACCGTGCAGTTTGTTTCGTGCGAACAGGTTCGGACGAGGAGGAAGCCACAGGAACAGGTTAGTGATGTCAAAGTTCGGTTCAGGACATCGGTTCGAACCTGAACCGAAGGGAACTGAACGGGAAGTTCAGGTTCAGGTTCAGCGAATTGCTGAACCTGAAAGTGAAGTTCGGTTCGGCGTTCAGACGAGGTGTATTTCTCCTGAACGCGTTCGAACCTTGAACCGGATGCCCCGACTTTCGAGCATTTTTGATGGACTTTGGGCCAATTTTGAGCATTATTCACAGGTGTTTTGCTGTCAGGATATTCTCGAGTATTCTCTGTGCTGATAGGACGACCACCAGAGAGTGTGTACGGCTTAGTATGGGTTTCTGTAGGTTGATTTACGTGAAGGTGACAGTTTGTCATGGTCCGTTACACGGCACGTTGACTGAAATAAATTTCTTACAGGTGTATCGAGGGCTCTTGGGCCTTCCAAAACAGTACGGGAGGCTTAAAAAAACAACATAGTAAGTGCTCTAATTTTTTCTGTGGCAAAATTAGTTCAAAAGAAGGTGTGGGAGAAAAAACAGGTTCGAACGCGTTCAAACACTGAATAGGGCCCTGTAAGTTAGGCCTGTTTGTAAACCGGTGTTTATAAACCGGTTTTTAAATGGTCTGGGCAAAATGCCCGGTTTTTAATCATTTCGGGTAGGAGCCGACCCTGCCGACTGTCAGAGCTGCCCGGCAATCACGCAATTTCGGTTAGCAGTTTCCATCTTTTCCAGCGATGCCGGCACCATTATGTCTGGCTCTGGCGGGGTGGTCTACTACGACGAGAAACTCAAGTATCTGCTGCAGTTGCTCAAGGGCTTACCTCAGGCCATTCCAATTGGAGACCACCACAACTTTCTGGGTTACGTCCTCGACCCAGAGAAGGTCTTAGAGACTGGCTGCCAGAAATTGGTCATCAGTCACTCACTGGAAATATCCCGGATTAGCGGCGCTCAATGCTGCGTACTCCGACAACACTGAGGGTGGAGATACCATAACCTCCTTTTCCGCAACTGTGCTTGACACACTTTGCGATGGAGTCGATATCACGTTACCTTTTTTCAGGGATTTGCTGGCGGATAAACCCATTGAGGGTGCCAATGCCAACTGGAGCCTTGCGGATTGGTCGAAGGGTGGTGAAGTCAACAGGGAAAGAGGAAAAAATGCCCTGCACCACATGGTTTGGGATGGGGAAGCAGAGAAAGTTGTATTTTAGATGCCCTATACTGCTGGTTTATAAACCAGTTTATAAACACCCAGTTGATTGGTATTTAAAACATGTTTTTAAATCACTGGGAATTACTTACAGGGCCCTAACGCCGAACTGAACCTGAACATGCGTTCAGGTTCAAGGCCCAGCTAGTGCATGAACTGAACCCAAGGTTCAGGTTCAGCGTTCGAGGAAAATCTGCCTGAACCTGAACCGAACTGAACTTTGACATCACTAGAACAGGTATGGTCTTCTGGGCAGTGGTTTCAGTGTGTGGTGCGGTTCATTGAAGTCGTCCACAGGCTGAGTGGTCTTTCTCGTGGTCTGCTTGGTGCGCGGTCTCCACAGGGCCGAGCTTTTATGTCGGCGTAGAGATCACAGGTGAACTGGGTGGTCTTCCTTGCGGTCTACATTGTGCGAGGTTTTGGCGCATCGAAGGGTTGCAGCTTCACATACATTGGAATTTCAATGGTTTTGGGTGTGGACCACGCCTTCTTAGGAATTCAATGCTGGCTAATGGATAATGATTGACAGATTAAACACCTGCACAAAGTGAAGACAGGATTCAAAAAGTGAGCACTATTTGTTCTTTCCTTAAAGCAAAGAGTCTGATGGTTTCTAGTATGGTAAATCCTCCCCACTGTGAATCACATTATACCTTGACGTATTCATCAACCACAATTTTCAGGAGAAGGTGTATTTTAAATGCCCATAGTTGCCTCCGTTTTCCTGGGAAAAACCCTCCCTCGCAGACGTTATCCAAAATCGTCTGAGTTACATTCGAGACAGTGGGTATATTTTTGCACCCATCTTTTCATTGAGAAATGCAACCCTGATTTTCAGTCGCCACCCAGCTCTCACATCCTTCATCGCGCTTGTCGATCTGGTCATCTACATTGTGTCTAGCAAGCAGAACTTGGCTCACCTAGCGTGTGCATCTCACCCCTCTTGTCCTGATATGCTGGATTTCTGACAGCGATTCTCATCACAGTCCAACTGGTCATCGGGAAGACGTACAACCACTCTGTCATGGTCACACTCCTCGTGCACATGGTATATATGCTGCTCCTTTTGTCGTCATTCATCGCTAACATATAATCTGGGCACAGAGACTCCACACCATTTTTGACAGCAACAGCACCGGCCGCCACGGGGGCACGGACTCAGGACTCGGTACACATCCTCTGCTCCACCTCATCAGCCCTGACCTCATGCACTATCATGCCTGGCGGCACCAAGGGGAACCCCACCACTGGTATTACCGTCACCTGGGTGAGGACTCTAGCCTGTCTCACCAAGCTGCATACCGGATGCTCACTAGTGCCCCTTCTTCAGACACAAATCTGTGTGACGGACCACATCGACTGACTACCTGATGAAGTCAATGACCCTGACGGAGGGCGAGGACATTGAGATCAATGCTTATTCGGACAAATTGCCAAGGATCATTGTCTAAGATGCTGGATATGTATGATTGATTTCCCACGACAGATCCCCCAACTGATTGGTTGGGCGGGACAGCCATGAGGTTGTGGGATGGAACAGAATTCATAGTATCGCAATACTTGGGTCCCCACTCTCTTTCCTCACAACTAGAGTATAGATGTTGCAATTCTATTATGATTCAGATAGATGAGATCCAGTTTAGCTTGCAACTTCAATTGTACAACTGTACATGTCCTACAAGTTTGCATCAGATCACATGGTTTCTAAATTCCACTCATTCACGGCCCCATGACGCCCTAGCCTGCCCTTTCGCTCTACCATGGTGTTCCACCTCGGCTTCGTCAAGGGCCTCGCTACATTTGCTCTTTCAACCATCCTCTTGGAGAATCAGAAGTTGGATGTCCCAATCCTAGCCCTATAAACTTGCGTGGCTGCTCACGTGTCTCTGATATACAAATAACCATCTAAATCCAGACGTGTCACAGCGATTACAAATAATCAAGCATATCGCCTTGGTGGCAGGAAAAGTGCGCAGCTCTGCAGATGTCAGTGTCACATGTGCCACAATAGCACATTTACACTGATGCCAAAACCCAACTTGCATAGTCTTGGTGGCAGGAAAAGTACGAGGCTGACGCCTCGCCCCAATGACCCCCACAGATGCCGAATATGGCACCATAGCTCCCTATGTACAGTCTGCTCGCCGTAACCTCCATGGTGATCCCAAAGACCTGGATTCAATAGTCTCGGCGGCAGGAAAGGTATGCGGCTCAAAATTTGCTTCATATTGACAGTCGCGCAGATTACCTCCCCCCAGCAGCGCCCAGATGGCATAATGGTTGGGTTTATAAGGCCTGTTCTTTGTCCAGTGAAGGACTGCAAGTCTCCCATTCAACTATCCAATGGTTAAACTCGCTCCAACTTTCTGCAGCTTTCTAGCCAGCAATCTCGCTGGTGTTACTGGGTACAATCGATCTATTTCTTTATGTATGCAATCCTCCGCTTATATGGTGCAACATCCAGTCTGTCTACACCTGTGGACATCAAGAACAATGTCGAGTGTGCTATATCTGTGTATGTGTTTTCTAGCCATTTAATCCTCAAATGGTGATTTGAGCCTCATTAGCCGCACTGCTCCAGATATCGCCACTTTGTCGAAGAGAGGACTGATTACAGACGTCATCGAGTACATTCTCACACCAGGAGAATTTTTGGCCTGGGATGGGTCCACCATAGCCTCACGATACAGGACCGTTGAAGACAGCACTTTCCAGGATTGGGCTCGCTCGTTGAGACCGCATTCGAATTGGCTATTCCATGTCTGGCTGGCGGTATTTCCTCCATGATTCAGACTGTTGTGGAGGACTGGGACAACATCTTCAGGGTCAACAGCGGTATCATGATGCACCACTCGGACACCGCCAGATCGTACAATGGGACCGTCTACCACAAGGCATGCAATGGGACCCTCATGCCTGCCACACCAGGTTATGCCACACCTCCCTGGGTCGAGCAGCATCTGTGCTATGCTCGCTGCTTGGCCAAACACATCTGACTGTGTACATGCACCAGTATGGTACCTCTGCTCCAATCCATGCATATCATCGCCACATCAATGACACAGAGGAAGGTGATGATAGCGGCTGGCTGCACCAACTCTGGGTTGGGAGCACCTGGTTGGCCAGCGGATTGGCAGCATGGGAAGAGGAATCCGACAGTGGGGTCATCCTGGACTTCTTGTGGCACGATTCGAGTGTTGGCGCCTGGGGAAAGTCTTGTTTTTTTTCCTCTCTTGACTTCACATGCAACGGGCACATACTCATACTCTGTTTTTAGACCAGTACCATGATGACAGCCCTGTTTCTGTCACCGCCGCCAACTCTGCCAGCATTATTGGGGCGAGTCTGCGCTTCATCTAAGTACATAGCTCGCTGGCACATCCGATGTCCCATCAGCCAGGGGTACATGCAGGACAACAACGCAATTGCAATGTGTGCGATGCCTGGATTGGCCACATCGGGCAGCTTGGCCCAAGCTGACACGGGTGTCATGGATTTTGGATAGAACAATTAGCCCTTTGTGCATCCCATGTGCAGTAGTTCTGTGTTCGTTGTCACTGATGGCCATCTCAGAATTTTGACGGGAGGGCCAGAATTTGGGTCAAAGGCTGCTGTTCCGACACGTAGTTTGTTGGCTTTATTTTTTCGCGACCTTTGTGTGGTAGGTAGGTAGGTATATTTTGGCGTGGTCCCGTTAAGAAACAACCAGAGCCTATACTACATAGTAAACCAGCACTTCATTGATTCCAGTTTCTTCCTGGTACCCTATTGTCTGCTGTGCTATGTCTATGCACCTTTGTCTTCAATTCATCTATGTCGTGCGAGCCATGGTCACCGAATCCGCACCCCGTCCTCCCACCATGTCCCCTACATCAGGGATGGTAAATGGGTCAGTAACTGTTATAGTCTACCATGGGTACAATGTCCCATGCTTAAGCACTGACTTTAAGAAAGGAAAGTTGATAGGGGTTGTTTGTCTCTACTTGCAAATCGCAATGGAAACAGACAGCAGCAATCTGTTCTCCATTCTCTGGTTAACTTCCAGCGCAATTCACTCAGTCCAAGCATTGAAATGCAGTGTCCAGCCGTTAAGTATGGTCAAACAACACAACAGGCAAGTGAGGATTGTTGAATTCTTAATTTCATCAATTTATCATGCCAAGTCTCTGGGCTTCCAGCCGTTATGTTAAGTATTACTGCACTGCTGAACCCAACGGCCAGACACGAGCCTAAAGCTATCTATGCTGTCAAATTTGTCCACTTGGATGATCAGCACGGAATCCGCTCTGTGCTAGTATGCATTCTTGATTGAGTCTTCACTCTACTGCAGTACCATGTCTCTCTTTGCTGTCCAGCTGGACATCAGAAACACCGGAATCTTTCTCTTTGAAAAGGCTGTGGCTCTGTGGAGCTACTGGCTCACGCAGGGCATTACCAGCCACGGGTAGGACTCACTCGTCTCCTCTGTGAAATCTTTGCAGATCAGTGCATGTGCAGCAACGAATGCCAGCAAGCATGCCAAGGCCATACAATCCCAGAAGAAGCAAGTGGGTGAGTGGGTCATGGGTGTCTGCAAAGGCGACATGATCGCTGTGCTCAATGAGCAGGAATCAATGTGGTCAACCATTGCGCTCCTGCTTCCCCTGGCTGTGGTGCTGAGCTCTGCCAATGCCGCAGAAGTCCTCGTCCAGCTCTCCAACCATGTCTCAGAGCAACTGGGGCCCCTTGAATTGCTCACAGTCACCGAGAGCAGCCCAAAGAAGCCCACACCGCTGAGCTTCGAAACGGTGCACAACATCAAAGCAGAACACTGCACATCGGCAAGGGGCCGCCTCTCATGCTTGCCCTCATATCTGGAGACGAAAAGGCATTCACTGGAGCATACAGCTACCGGGCTGCCCAGCTGGGCACCTCGGGCGAGCCCAATGCTGCACAGGAGGGCGAACAGTGGCGCAAGGTCAAAACACACTGGACGCTCTCCGACTACCTCTGGCTCTGCGTGTTGAGCTGGGTGATCGACCCCACCGACCTGCAGGATCTTCAGAACACCATCGCTGACTGCCTGTTGGCGTTCTGGCACACAGGCCACATCTACGGTGCGCTTGGGAGCCAGTACATCCAGTCACTGAGCCACATGCAGGTCAACCACCAGTGCAACGGCAAGCCCTCCGTTGGGTTACCAGTGAGGACCCTGTTCGCCATCGAGCAGGTTGTGGGCCGCATCCAGGCATTCAATCCCTCATTTGTGAGCCTCATCACGTGGCATGCAGAGATGGAGGATGGTCCATTGATGCACCAGCCCTCTGGCATCGTCAGCGTAGAGCAATATGGGATCTACTGTCCGTGCTTCAAAACACAAGGGCTGCCGCGCCCACCCTAGCCTCAAGGTCAGCAGCCTCTGTGTCATCACAAGTCTGAATGCAATAGTGCACTTTCTGCGTTGTGTGCTCTCCACGATGCTCTTCCTCATGGTGCCGCCGTCCGTGACGGGTGTTCCAGTGAACTGAAGCAAGCTGGTGCAGGCAGCTGTGGGCCTGCTTCCACACAGTACACACATCGGCGAGAAGCTCGATCTGTCGCATGTCCTTGAGTCCACCACCCTGCTTCTGGGCAGCCCGTCTAAGGGCAGCCTCACAGCCTCCCGGGATGTCATTGGCATCCATGTGCATGGGTGCAGCATCTACCCGAACACTGTCATCACGATCAGCACTGCCTCGTCAGATAACGTGGGTTCTCACTCTTTTGCCAATCACAAGTACACTGACATCTGTTGCAGCTCGTATTCCACATCTCCCCTGGTGAGCTGTTCTGCTGCTGCGTGCATGTCAAGACGCTGCACAACAGCAGCTGGGTGAACATGGGCAGTCTGGGGTTCAGCGGTGCACCCATCGACCCGTCTAAGATCACGGTTGTCCTTGCAGACAACTTCGAGCCCACACTGCTCGAGATGTACTCAACACCGTCAACCATTGTGCTCGAAGCCACGCTGAAGGACAGTGCAGGGTATCTCGTGTTTCATGTGACGTGGCTGCTGGACGACGAGGAGAAGAGTGAGTGGATCTTGCCTGTGGACGTGCTCTTTGGCATGTCGGCAGTCCCCACCGTAGCGTGCATGCACCTGCTGCGCATCACGTCTTATAAGGTGGTGATGATGAGCAACGTTGTGGGCGTGATACTCAACTCTGTTGACATGTACAACTACCTGAACCACTTGTATGCGATGTCTGTCAGGGTGGAGGCCGGGGACTGTTTTGCAGGTTTCAACAGTATTGTAGCTGCAGGGATGAAGGACCGTGGGCACCTCTTGCGGGCCCTGCAGTACATGCAGGGCAAAGTGCAGATGGGCATGGCGTGTCTGGCTTGCTCAATGGCATTGGTGATCAAGGAAGGGGCTTCCGTTGTATATGCAGACTGAACTCGCACAGGAAGAGAAAAATAACACACGAGGTGACGGGGCCCAGGCATTTGGGACCTGCCAAAACCTGCTCTGAACAATGGGTGTTCTTATCTTGGATCTTGAGCCCTGACCATTGAATGGGAAAATCTGACTCATGTCATCCGATCAAAGGTGTTGACAGGAAGAGCCTCGACCTCCATGGGCAGAGAATAATGATGGTCCCTGACCAACTAATAATTGAAGAACATGCAGGATACCCTGTGTGTACATGCTGTATCTGTCCAATACCCAGACTCACATGTCACCCACCATGTTACATGGATCTTCTGGGCACACCACTCCATCTCAGATATCTCCTCCTTCTCCTCCATCTCATATAAAACTCTTCGGCTCAGCTCAAATCCTTCGAGGAAAGCTCAATTACCTTGATTCTTGTCAATGCATATGCTGTACGTACTTGTAGGGAGGTGACACCCCAGGCACAGTGACATGCCTTAACAGTCAGGGGCAACGCAACAGTGGGCTTCAGGACCGTGACCACTACAATTTTGGGCGACGATGTGGTCGGTGCGGCAGCATTTCAGTAGTTTGGCTGTATTAGGTTCACATGTCGCAGCTTAGTTATGAGTACTTATGTTTACATAATACTCGTTCCTTTCATTCCTCTGAGGGGCTAAAAGTCTCCCTATTTTCCTTGTCTCTGATTTCTGACTTCTTTAGTGGCTGTCCCTATACTTTGTTCTTACCCCTTTAATGGCTGTGTGGCCTAGGGCTGTGCTGTTTTTATTTACTTCTGTCTCTTTTCCCTGGTGTAACCGTCCCATGCTGCTCATTCAGAGGGTACGAACATTAATAAGTCTAGTATATACCTCCTTCCAAGTCCCCCAGCAAATTTTCAATATTATCCTGGACCTGCCAAAGTAAATACATGGCCTGGTCTGCCTGGGCCTCATCAAAATCATATCAATCATTTGGGTCTTCCGGGTTTGTCATATGTCCGGGTGGATTTGGGATGACCAGCTTACTAAGCGGCATAATCGGCATGATTGGAAAAAAGATAAGTACGAGATCCTGCTGGGTGCAGCCACGGCCCTCTACCCCCCAAGTCATATGTTGGGTTTTCCTCCGCTTCCACCCTCCTGCTGCGAGCCCTGTTGGCTCATCTCTGACCCTGAGAGGCTTCAGGCCCTCTCCATTTGGTGACAAGAGTATTCCTCGAACTTCCCATGCCCCACTCCACGACGAGAAAGGTCCCAGCGCGGACGAGTGACCCCCACTGGTTTCCAGAGCATCCGAGCAGCACCTCGACAGATCCTCTCCCTCCTGCTCCTAGCAGATTTCTTGGCTTTTTTTTTCAACATCCCCCCCTTCCTTAACACCTGGCAACTACCCATCTCGGAATACCCGCATTGGCCACATTCTTTTACGCACTTTCACAGACCCGCCATTTTCGCTCCCACGATACGTGACGTGTATGCTGAAAGCGGACACAACAGACAAAAAGAGGAGGAGGGAAGAGCGAAAGCTGAGGAGCAGAGGGAGATGGAAAGAATCAGGTGTGAGAACACTGTCAACAGTCGATTTCCACCACGTCCACTTTTTGACGTGTCTACCATTACGTTTGAGGACAACAATCACCTTTTCCCACATGCTGACAACATGGGCCCATCTTCAACCACCATTTCATATCCCCCTCGCGACTTTTCTGCGCTGCGCAGCGAGTTGGCTCATCCCTGGTGTGCAATCTGCTGTCAGACCCACCGCCTACTACCTCAACGACGCGAACGACGACCGTTCCCGGTGTCACTTCCCAAAAAGACACCAGCACTCCCTCCACCTGCCGACATCCACCTACTCAGTGCCGATCCTATCCAGCCACCCCTTGTTCCTTTTCTGGCCATGCCACCACCCCTCGAACACTTCGACACAACTTATGGACCCGTCAACTCGTCCCTCGCTCTTGGTTGTGCACGAGAGGTTGATTATGAGCAGAGTCTGGTCCAGCTTGGCTGCATCTCCGAGCTTGTTTGGGGTCCACCGTTAGCGGACAGCCAGCAACATTTCAGAGATCTTCCACCTGACCAGCTCGTTTTCATTTCGACACTCCTGGAAATTCTGGTGCTCGAGCCAATTTTTCAGCCTCTCTTTGATACAGCGATCATGGGCTTCGTGCATGACTGGGTGGAATATCAGGAGGATTGTTGTGGTTAGTGCGAGGCGCGGGGTCATGCCATGTACCTCGCCTCGCTAGTACATTTTTTGCTGTGGTCCGTGCGGCAGCATTTCAGTAGTTTGGCTGTATTAGGTTCACATGTCGCAGCTTAGTCATACATTGGGTTTTCCTCCGCTCCCACCCTCCCGCTGCGAGCCCTGTTGGCTCATCTCCGACCCCGAGAGGCTTCAGGCCCTCTCCAACAAGTATATTTTTTCCCCCATTTTCACAGCATTTGAGCAGGAGCCTGGTGAGAAATAACTTAAATTGAGGTCACAGCAGTGAATTTATGCTCCAAAACAGGCCCCAAAACATTTTATTCTATTTTTTTAATCAAAATGTCACGACAGTTTGTAGGCCACCGTGACCGTGACCCGCCCCGACGAGGGCGACGTGACAGGCCCGCTGTGACCATGACCGTCACCTACCTACAAGTACTTACAGTATTCTAGGGGTGTAACTACATTCTGTGTTATGTTACAGCTGATTCCGAAAAAAATTCCACATCAACTTTTGATGGGGTGCTACGGATTACTGCTTTAAGTATGGCCAGCTCTGTCAGGACCTCAGAGTATAGCCCCAAAGGCCTGTTCCCCTCCAAGGGGGTTTTGTCAGGATTCAAAATCGCTGATTTGGGTGATTTTGTCACGATTGGAACAGGGCGCCAAAAATTAGGCCTTTTTTAGAAAAATTTCTTCCACGGCCCAATTTTGTCTGGATTTTGCCACAGGCCTCTGCGCGATTTCGGCCCAGATGGTCAGGATTTAGCACAGGCCTAACGCAAAAACGACTTTAAAATTGTCAGGATTGGGAATAGGCATTTAGACCTATATTTCGGGGTCCTGCTGTCCTGCTCCAGGCTGCCGACACTCAGAATCTTTGGTTCAAAGCCATTGATGCGGGTCACCGGCCCGCGCCGGCTTGTGCCATCTATTGAAGGTTTCTGCCTAAATGTGGCGGTGCTAACAAGAGATCGAACCACGCGGCACGGATCATCACGGGCTGTCGGTCACTCTCCCACGATTGTGTGGCCCAGAATAGCTTCAGTTAGGAATCTCTTCTTTCTATCCAATTTTTTTTATCCAGGCGTTTTTGCATGTCTTAGGGCCTTGAGTCTACATTTCGAGAAAGAAAAACGTCCGAGAATCTCAGCTGCACCAGCTTTCCGTGTGGTCTCAGCGACCTTTTGAAATTGCAACCCGAATTTCAAGTATGATCTACGCGGACCTATCTCACATGTGGCATTTTAGCAGATTTCTCGATCCCTAGATCCAGCCGGTTATCTACAAGCTCAGACGTGGTTCAGAACTCTCTCTCAAGAGCAAAAGTGAAGAACCATGAAGATGAAATTATCCAGCTGCTGCACAGTCTACTCAAATCTCTGAATCTCTGAATG
The DNA here is from genome assembly GCA_029204085.1 of Mycena sp. CBHHK59/15. Taxonomy (NCBI): domain Eukaryota; kingdom Fungi; phylum Basidiomycota; class Agaricomycetes; order Agaricales; family Mycenaceae; genus Mycena; species Mycena sp. CBHHK59/15. The sequence goes on from JARGXW010000743.1 coordinate 55,050, forward strand.
GGGATTTTTTCCGTTTTCAGCAACTTTTAACCGACGCTAACTTCGGCATGAACATAATTTTGGTTACCATAGGAGTGGCGCCAAATATGTTAATCCGCGACCCTTGGCCTGTTTTACCCTGCAGTGGCGGCCCCACAACACAACAGACACATGAAATATCCAAACCGCAGTAGATTCGAGATGTAAGATATGACTACTGCACGGCCAGCACCGGTCGCAGAACCTCGAGGACAATCAATCCCGCGTCCAGAAGGCAAATCCGATATCGGGGTCCGTCTCCTGACGTTCCTCCGCCGCGCTCCGCGAACGCGTACGTCTTCTGGTAAGCCGTTGGAGCCTACCGCTTGCCAATGCTTCCTTTCGGGCCCACCATATATGCCTGGCAGCAAGGAATCAACCTGGAATTTACCGAACGAAGAGCTTCCGAGTCCAATATAACGAATTCTCGTGCTCGTGTGCCCTTTTGCGCCTGGTAAAATTCGAGGCCACAAGCCTCCTCTGGGCGCTCATGAGGCTGCAACAATCTCCATAAGGTGACGAGCTTCGGGTAATCACGCACACGTGCTGATCGGATCTAGCACCAATTCGACGTTCGTGATCAGTGTCATGACTTATATACGCGTCCACAGCCCCTGCGTTAATTATTCAAGTTGCCCACTGCTCTTTCCCGTTCTCTCCTCGCCGCCACCGCACTCGACGCGCTGTACGAAACCCGACCCGCTTGCAGGCTCGAGGCACTTATGGTCAGCGACGAGCTGCACTGGGCATATCCAGAGGATGTCCCCGGCTCGCGATGTGACCCTGAAGACGGGCTGTGGCCACGGGCATATTATCTCCTCGACGAGCCGGAGATATGGCAGGCTTTCCAGGGGCTCGCCGACCCACAGAGCGTCCTCCTCGATCCCGTGCACGGACGGAGGGGCGACGTCACCAACTTTCAGCCGTCGCCCGCGGCGCTCACGCAAGACCGATACGTCGTAAAGCAGCTCAATATCCACGGACGCATGTGGGTGTTGACTGGTGTTTTTGACGGTAGGTTTTTCCCCCAAAAGGCCGCTCCGGATTCAAATTCTGCGCCACAATTTTCATTCGGACATTTTAGGCCATCTCGGGGACGAGACAGTTGACCACGTTGCCCACCATCTCCCCATCATAATCCAAGAATTTTTGCAGGATGCGTTCAGAAAGGATCCCTTACAGCGCGTCTCTCCGGCCTTCATTTCCGGCCTCTTTTCTCGGTCCATCATTGCGTTTGACGACGCCATCGCCGGTGACATCCTCAAGCTTTTCGGAGGAGCCGAGCGCTTGGCGAGGTACACGGACCAGGAGATTCGGGAGATCGTCAACGACCAAGAAAAAGGTGGAGACAATTATAAGAAGGCCCGGCTGTGCATGTACGGAACCACCGCACTAGTCGCGTTGATTGACCCGGAGTACGAAAACCTGTGGGTTGCCAACCTCGGCGACTGCCAGGCCAGTAAGTCGACGTGACCCCATGCAGCCAGCGGATGATCACATTGGCCCTTTTGCAGTTCTCGTTTCCCCGAGAGGTGCCGAGGAGTGGGACGTCGAGCTGCTTACCGAGGAGCACAACGGGGACAATGACGCCGAGATCGCACGCGTCCGCCGGGAGCACCCCGGCGAGTCAGAATGCGTCGTGAACCGCAGGGTCCTCGGCGCGCTCGCGCCCTTCCGCGGTTTGTCGCCCCCACCAATTATTTCTCGCGCACCGCCACTGACGCCCCCCCCCCTAGGCCTCGGCGACGTGCCCTTCAAGCAGCCGCCGGCCTTCACGCGACGCATCCTCTACAACCTCGCGCCGGGCTTCAGCGACACTGCACCGTGGGAGATCTGCCTCGCACGCAACCTCACACCGCCGTACATGTCCGCCGTCGCCGAGATAACGCACCGCCCCCTGCAACGCGGCCCGCACTACCTAATCCTCGCGTCGGATGGCTTCGCGGACCTGTGCCGCGCGCGCGGGCGGGAGCGCGTCGTCTCCGCGTGGGCGGCCCGTGAGGCGCAGGCCAAGCCCGCCACCGCCGACGCCGCGAGCAACATGGCGACGCGGCTGCTGCGCGAGGCGCTCGGCGGCGGGGAGGACCGCGTGGGCGTGTCGTGCGCGCTGACACTCGACATGGAGGGCGCGTGGATGGACGACACAGCGATTGTCGTGCAGACTTTATAGTCGTGCTGCATAATTCGCTTTGCTTTTTGCTTTCGTTGTTTGACTCGTCGAACTTTCCTGGAGTTACTTATCTATACCCCATAGGGACCTAATTACTACATCCCGCACTTGTAGCCCTAATGAACGAATTAATCGATGCCGTAATTTGCACTACTGTACTAACTATTCAGGTGACGCGTGACGCGGCCCTGAACTATTGAACACTTTTTGGGGGCATTTGTGACGGTGACACAAGCACCCAAATAGGCCGAAAACCCCGTCAAAAATTCTGGGCCGGGTTGCCATTTAAGGGAATTCTTGACATGATTTGTCAGAATGAACATTTGGAAAAATGAACACCTCACACCCCCTGAACGTTAACAGTTGGTCGAAATAGTACAGCACCATCCTGTAAATCTCCCAATTCATTCCGAAAACAGCTAAATGATATATTTATGCAATGCACAATGAGGGATACAAATGAGTAGACTAGTGTTGAGCGAAATATGCGTATGGAAAAATGCCGCGTGGGAGTGATTAATCGGTCTGTGCAGTCCGTCTATGTATGTAAAGAAAAATCCGAATTCGAATTATCATCTTCATCTTCTTCTAAAAGGATTATTCGACGACGTCCCTGTCCGGGTCGGCTCCAGCCAATACGCCCCGCGCTTTGGGGGCGACCCCGCCAACGAGGGCCGGACCGCGTCCGCGTAAACCTGCGCCTCGGTCGGTGCCGCGGGCGCCAGATCGACGTCGACGAGCCGCGCGTCGGACGCAGAGGAGTACATGTACGACCTGCCCGAGCTCGACACAGAACTCGGGTAGCGCGACAGCCCGGACAGTAGGTTCTTGTTGATGGGTTGCCGCGGCTCAGGCGTGTTGCGCGGGACGCCCGTCACCTCCGAATACACCGAGACGCGGGACACCTGTTCCGCGACCGTCGGCGTATGATGGTCACCGTTGCGGCTGTTGAGCGGGGGCAGCGACGACGGCGTACGGCTCGACCGCGAGCCCGCGCGCGAGTACTCGTAGGCACCGAACAACTGCAACTTCTCCATCTCACCGTGGTGCCGCGCCTCCTCTGCGTTGCGCATCTTCATCAGCTGGATCGCCTCGCCCTCCTCCGCCGTGTTAGGAACGGGCACAGGGACCACGCGGCGGCTCCGCGTGTGCCCGAAGAGCTTCTCGCCGAAGCGCAGCAGCCGCCAGCGCCAGCTCGTCTTGGGATCCAGACGCTTCGACACCGCGAACACCGCGGTCTGCTTCGCGCGGCGGCGGCGCGCGCGGCGGCGCCAGAGCATCAGCACGACAACGAAGATGAACGCGCAGCCGAGCGCCATGAGAAGGATCTCCCACCATGCGAGCGCGCGCCCGGCGGGCGCCTGCGGCGCGGGGCTTGCGGGTGAATCGGGCTTGGTGGGGGCGGTGATCGACGTGCTGTTCGGTGCGGCGGCCGTGACGATGACAAGGTCCGAGAGACACACACCGAGCCCGGGGACGACGCTCGTCGCGTTCGTGCATGCGGCGGTGGTGCATGTGCCTGCACGCAAGACTTGACTCGCACTCGCGCATGCGAGACAGCCGCTGGGGCCCGCGGCGGCGCAGCTGGAGCAGCTCGGGTCGCACGCCTGGCACGCCCCGGACGTCGGGTCAAAGAACTGCGCTTTGCTGCACGTCGGGAGACAGCGCCCGCCGCTCAGGACCGGCCGGGCAGCCGGGCACGTCGCACACTGTGTGAAAGACCCCCCGGTGCACGTTGCGCAGTCCGCATGGCATGCGAGGCATGCGCCTGATGTGGAGAACGTGTTGGACGGGCATGTGGATATGCATTTGCCGTTGGAGGCGAGTTGGTTGTTTGGGCATGTGAGGCAGGATGCGGTAGAGCCGGAGCATGTACTGCAGCTCGGATCGCAGGCTGGGCAGTAACCGGTCAGCGACGACAGTAAACAGGTCAAGCCGCAGCAGCTTACTAGTGCATGTCACATTGTCCTTGGGCGAAAGGAATGTCCCCGAGGGGCAGCTGTCAATGCATTGGCCGTTTGACAGGACGGTACCCTTCAGGCAACCAGTACACTTTAATTGGCTGACGGTGGAGGCGACGTTGAAGTTGGGGATCTCGCAAGAAGTGCATTTGGCACCACACGCTAGCGGGATCAAATCAGTCAAACCATGCGTAGAGAACAAACAGATAAAACGTACTGTCGCACTCGCCCTTGTTGTTGTCAGCAATTAAATTTGATCCCTCACAGACACCAACGCTGCTCGCGGAAACACAGCTTCCGTTATTGGTCAAGTAGTGAGATGACGGGCAAAGCGTGCAATCATTGGACGTTGCACCGGCACACGTCGCGCAGGACGCGGAGCAGGCGACGCAGTTGGTGCCGTCGCTGAAGCTGCCGGCGGGACAGACGACGCCGGACGCGCTGGCAGAGACGGTGGTGCATTTGGTCGCGTCGTTCTGGTCCTGTGTGAAGTGGGTCCCGCAGGTGAGGCAGTTCCCGGTTCCGTCGGCACAGTTGGTGCACCCAAGCTGACAAACTGCCAAGCAATTAGATCCAACACAAACAAGTGAAGATGTCGAGCTCACCCTTACAGTCACCGGTTGAGGTCGCGAAGAATCCGCTGGCGCATTTTGCACATGCCGTGCCATTGGCGGCGGCCGTCCAGCCATCGTTGCACGTGCAGGTGCCATCGGGGTTGCACGCGCCGTTCAGGCAGTTGCACGTCGAGAGCGGATTAGTGACGGGCGGGGTCAGGCACCTGCCTGTCCCCGATGTTCCTTCGTCGCAGGACGCGCACCCGGCGGGGCACGCCTGGCAGGTGGGCCCGAAGAAGCCGGGCGCGCAGGTCTCGCAGGCTGTCCCGTTGAAGCCCGGTGCACACGTGCAAGTTCCAGACGCGGTGCACGTACCAGAGCCTGCACACGGTGGGGAGCAAGTGGCGGACTGCATGTCGAGGAGGGAAATGGAGCCGGCGCTGCGCAGCGGCAGCTGAGCGGTGTCGGGGACCGAGTCCCACAAGACCACGCGCCCGTTGGAGCCAAAAGACATGGCGGCCCACATGCTCGACGCCAAGGCCATGGATTCGGCCGTCAAAGGGGTCGATGCGTTTGAGACGGGGGAAGAAGGCAGAGAGCTGAATGCGGCCTCGCCCGAGTAGAGGGTCTGCGCGTAGATAGCCAGTCCCGGCTGCACAGCGACGTTCAAGGGCAGAGCAGGTACTGAGGACGAGTTCCCAAAGCCCGGAGAAGGACTGAGAGTCGCATGGGATGATGTGAGGAGGTCATGGACCAGTTCTGGGTTGGTGGTGGCTGTATATTGGCCCGGTAAAAGCAGAACACTGTTCGACACGTCTGAGGCCGACAGTGATATTCCGACTAGAAATCCAGTGAGCAAGTCTGTCAAAAAATGATAGGTGTTTCTTGTATCCTATTCCCCCCCCCCGTTTGGGCAGCCATGTCCTCGTTTCAAGCCGAGTGAGGGCGACAAAAAAAGGCCTCGAAATAGGATACTTGTAGCACCCTCTCGACAAATCACTCACGAGTTGTGTTGGATGTGCCTTGCAGACATTGGCCGGCAACGCATACGATGGACGAGTTAGAGGCTGCTAGAGTAGATGTAAGTCCTTGAAAGCGAAGACAGTGTCCCTATACGCACCAACTGGTGCACTCAAGACCAGTGGAATGACAAAAAGACTTGATAACATGGGAAAATGCCAAACGAAGGTGGGGGAGGAGGGAGAAAAACGTAAAATGGTCTGCAGTATTATGGAGTCGGTTAGTGCGAGATGCGGCGCCGGTCGTCCTGGTTCCGTTAAGCGCCATTGTTCCCTCTCCGTTATACCCAAGTTGAACAAAAGGAAAGAACAATGAGTTGTTTGGCTCTGTTTGGCTGTGTAATGGAAGCACGCAGGGCCAAACACTGAGTACCAATAAATCGCCGCCCCAAACGTCGCTTGGGAAATTCCCGACAATTGGCCACGGCTCCTGGGTCACATAGGCCTTATTACATGTGTAACTGGAAGAATTCCAAGTCGTTGAGTCGACACTGAGGATTGCTTTAGTTTACTTGATAAATTTTAAACCCAGGCAGCTCATCCTTCTAACATTTTACTTAAGCTTACCGGCGCTTACACGAGCTCGTACTTTTTTTTTTTTTTTTTTTTTTTTTGGAGCGTTTGGGATAATGAAATTCAGTCTGCAGAAGCATTCAAAAAGTCATCCGCTGGGTCTACTAGAAAGTTCTAGTTAATGCCGGGAAAGTTGTCCAGGGAGGAAATGCCATTACGCACAATTACCAGAGTGTGGGACTCCAGCCTAGTAAATTTATCCTATCCCATTTCTTGAGTCATTCAATTTCAATGGCTGTATACCCACTAAAACCCCCACTGTGTAAGTCCAATCGTCCGGCAGAGCAGCTTCGTTCATTAGTAGACCACTCCATGTTCTTAGGACAAGATCTTTTTTCAGCACAAGATTACCAAATTTCATTTTATTGGTGAGGATTCAATCTTGTCCCAGTGCTGAATTCACGGATTTCAGCCATCTGTTGTGAATCTCAATGTCTGTAATGTTACGGTGTGGGTTCTTCAGAACCTTATCGTTCCGGATCGTCCAGATCGTGTGCCAGGCTGTAGATACCAGAATGGCAAATAATCGTCCCATAGCAGGGATAATTTTCCCATTTGAGTGTTTGAATTTAACAAGGTTACAACCGAGGACAAGGCCCCAGCTGAGGGAGGGCCACATGGGGTATTTCGTGGCCCAGAGTTTCTTGGTCAGTCCCCAAATTAATTTTGCGCCCGATGCATCACACTCCATTGCTATGTGCTCAAGGTTTTCGGGGACGCCACATGTGTGACAAACAGAAAATTCTTCAAGATTATTCATGTGTGTCCAAAAGTCACCTACTCTGAAACACGAGCTCGTACTAGTACGGGTGAAAAGCATGAAGACCGCAACCTATGTCCTGTCTCCGACAAATTCCTCAAGTGTTGGCATCTAACCATCCTTTTTCTGCTCAGGGAACACCGGTATATCTGCCGAATTCTAACCCTGGTGGAACCACCAGTTGTCTCTCTATGTTGTATGTCCAGAAGTATCATTGGCACTTCATCATTTGGGGAGTTCATACTCCGAGTCCTCAATGACTCTTCATCCCTCGAAATCTTAAGGACTCCGGTGGCCAGTTGGACATTCTTTCCGTTCAGTCTTCCGATTGCACCGGCACATATCGCTGTTTGGACCTTGACTGAACTTCTTCTGAACGGTGTCTTTGCCTGGAGGGGAAGCAAACTGGCTAAGCCCATTTGGTTCACACCTGGCTATTTTGTGGCCTCCAGACCAATCAAACTATTTTAATTTCCAGTCGCCGAGGCGCTTCGTCACTATTCCGCCTCTCGGTTAAGCGGCTCTGCGGATACATTATTCCGCCGGGATTTCCGTCGGGTGGTACGATAGGTGCAGAGTTATCGATTTGAGTTATTATTTGGCAATGTCACGCAAAGGCTCCTTGAACTACAATCCAGTATCAGGAGGCACGAACCGGGGGAAAAAAGCCTCAGGACCGTCTCGAATGGAGTCGATCCCAAAATGATAGTTGAGGTTTGGGGCTTGGTCATGTTATTTTCGGAGACGCCCGGATGCGCGGGTACTGTGTCATCACGTGGTGTGTATCTCCCGTGGTAGTTATTAACTGTCACTGTTGGGCTGTCCCCCTCTGAAACCTGCCTGCCCATGTTTGTGAAGCTTCTCGCGTCTGTCATTGGAACTCTGGGTGCATATGGACTCTACGAAGTTCTGAAATTGTTTTGCCAAGAGTTCAACTCTCCTCTCCGACATCTCCCAGGACCGAAACCCGACCATTGGTTCTATGGGAATTTCAGGGAGATCTGGAAGGCTGTAATGCCCACTGTCGCGTCGCTCGTCGAGCTGGTTTTATATCTTGTTCTATACAGGAGAACTCTGTCATGCACGAAAAGTGGGTTCGCGAGTACGGACCTACCCTGCGATACAAAGGATTCTTCGGCGTGAGCTCTGGACCTCGGATATGACGGTCATTCTGATATCCCTGACAGCTGACCCGACTGTACACCACCGACACCAAGGCGCTGAATCACTTTCTTGTGAATAGTTATATCTACCAGAGCCTGCGCCAGCCCGGTACACCCTTTCCCGGATTGTCGGGCCAGGTGCGCTCCGTGATTTCACCGGTGTCTACCTATGAACTCTGATTTAGGTGTCCTCGTTGTCGAGGGGGACATTCACAAACAACAGGTCAGCTTTGGCTCTTCGCATGTGGTGCTCAGGCACTAAATATTTCCCAGCGTAAAATCATGGTATGCTAGTGTATAATCCTGCCACGGTAATTGACATATTGTTTAGAACCCGGCTTTCGGGGCGCCACAGATACGGGAACTGACCGAATATTCATTCAAAAGTCCCTCGAGGTATGCTTCGATCCAGTCTGAGGAATGCATTGCAAACCTTCACAGCTTCGAGATATTTGGGCAACCCAGACGGGGAAGGACGGCGGAACTGCGCGCATCAATGTTTTGACGTGGCTCAGCAAAGCCACCCTCGACATCATCGGTCTCGCAGGTAAGTTCTACTCCGCAGTGAAATAACCTACGCCTATTCCCAGGTTTCAATTACAAATTCAACGCTCTGAGCACCGACAGCGACGAAAATCCCAACGAGCTCGCCAAAGCCTTTAGCACCATTTTCGTCGCGGCGTCCAGGATGGACTCTATTCGCATTCTCCAGGCGTGGATCCCATTTTTCCGCTTCATCGTCAGTGCCTTTCGGCTGTTCTCACAGGCTGATACTGAGTAACCCCCTTAAGCCTACGAAACTGGACGGCCTCATTCAAAAGTCGCAGGGGACCATGATGCGCATCGGCCGCCAGATCCTACAAGAGAGCAAGAACGAGATGGCAGAAAGCGGGACGTTCGAGAAGGGGCGTGCGCGGGATCTCCTCTCCCTGTTGGTCCGTGCGACACGGCCAAGGACATCCCCGCCAACCAGCAGCTGTCAGATGAAGATGTTCTCGCTCGTAAGCCCTTCACGTGTTGTCCGTTGTCCGCACTATACCAAGTCAACAGAGGTACCCACATTTTTGTCGCAGGACACGAGACGACAAGGTGTTAGCTGACCTGGTGGCCCTGTAGAGACATTGACGCGTTATGTTCAGTACCGCGGTGACGTGGGCGCTTTTCGCCCTCACTCAGGCTATGGCGTGCAGACGCGGCTGCGAAACGAACTGCTGGCCGTCTCCACCGACAACCCAACCATGACGAGCTCAACCCCCCGACGACGTACGGGAGACGCTGCGCGTACACGCCCCAGTCCCTAGCACCAGTGTGCAGCCTTACGATATGCATGCAACGATATCTGATGCGCCTTTCAGTCCGCATCGCCACGCAGGACGACATAGTGCCGCTGCGCGTACCGTTCACCGACATCTATGGGGTCGTTCATGAGACACTCAAGTAGATCGTTGCGCTGATGATAACCGTGGCGCAATACTGACTGGTTTCCAGGGTCAAAAAGGGCCAGACTATCATGATCCCCATCCTCGCAATGAACCGCGACGCGAACATCTGGGGCCCAGACGCTATGGAGTTTGTGTGCGTTGCTGCTCCCTTCCTTTTTTGTACAGTGCCGTATCTCATCTCCCCGAAGACCCGAGCGCTGGGAGTCGCTGACGCCCATTTCCAACGTCCTGTGGGGCAACATGCTTACCTTCCTCGGCGGGCCACGCGCTTGCATAGGCTACCGCTTCTCGCTCGTCGAGTAAGCACCGTGCAATCTAATCTGTGTGCTCGCGTGCTAACACGCCGCAGGATGAAGGCGCTCCTGTTCACGCTCGTCCGCGCGTTCGAGTTCGAACTCGCCGTGCCGGGCTGACATCGGCAAGAAGTCGTCGATTGTGCAACGGCCTATTCGACGGAGCGAGCCGGAGGTGGCAACCAGATGCCGCTGCTCATCAAGCCCTACGTGCGCTCATAATGGGCCGTATTAATCCTTCTCTGTTGTTAATTGCTGGAGTTCAATTTGTATACCACTGAACCCTTCTTCGGCGTATCTAAGGCTTTCAAAAATTCAGTTATGGATTGCCCTCGAAGACCGGCAGTTCCTGGCCTCAAGGGCGATCAAGAAAATTTAAATGGGTGTGCAAAATTCATGCACGTGCCCATCATCTTTTGTTTAATCAAAGGTCATGACCTGGCTTAGGCTTGGGCTGTTGCAGGACCCCGGATTATTAG